>JAUUDZ010389356.1:0-15522 GCA_032361705.1 Panulirus versicolor | reverse complement strand
ATATCTGTAACTGTATCTATCTTTCCATCATTGTAGCTGTATCAGAGCTATCTTTCTATCATTATAGCTGTGTCAGTGGCTATCTTTCCATTGTTGCAGCTGTATTAGTGGCTGTCTTTCCATCACAATACCTGTACCCATATTTTTCTGTCACTATATCTGTATCGGTATGTGCGTGTTAACATTATACCTGTATCTATATCTTTTTATCTGTATATCTATATTTGTATATTTATTATCTATTTGTCACCATATATGTGTCTGTATCTATCTGTTGCTGTATCTGTATCAGTATCTATTTGTCAATTCAAGTGACACGGCAGAAGTGAAAAGTTTATTATCTACTTTTCAAAAGGAGACGAAATCGTTAAACTTTGTATGAACACTCGAAATGATGCATCATATTAGAAAGCAACGTATCTCTAAGGAAAAAAGATAGGCTGAAGGATATAGGAAAAGTTCTGAGAATCTGTATTAACCACACCACCACACCTCTTCCCTCACAACCCCAACCACCACACCCCCTTCTTCATAGCCCCAATCACCGTATCAACAAACCTTCTCCCTCATAGCCCAACCACCATACCCCCTCCTTCATAGCCCCAACCACCACACCCCCTCCCACACAGCCCCAACCACACCATCACACATCCTCCCATACACCCACAAACACCACCCCTCCCACACAGCCCCAACCACCACATCCCCTCCCTCATAGCCCCAACCATCACAACCCCTCCCTCACAGTCCCTCACTTTTTCCTTGATGTAGTTGTGTGTTGCAACTACAAACGGGACCAACACTGATTGTGAAGAACAGAGAGGGAGAGAGTTGATAAATGATTAGGTTGGAAATGTGCGTCTAATGTATCGTTTTACAAAGGAGTAGTTTTCATGAACAACTTGAGGAATTACATGTTTGGCACATCGAGGGAGAGATGCAGATAGAGAGAATGGCCTCGCCTGCATAGAGAGAGAGAGAGAGAGAGAGAGAAAGAATGATGGCCCCGCCTTCATCAAGAGAGAGTTGGCCCCACCATTATCCAGGTGTAATTTCGCGGAGCATAAAAGACAGACCAGACCATGGATGTTGGAGATCAGTTTTGGCTGATGTTCGCAACACAGACAGACAGACAAACCTACTATAGCTACATGCCAGTTAATGACTCGGTAAACCACTCGCCCAAACCCGCCGGAGAGAATTTTGAGTCAAGATTTATAGTTTCTCCATGCGAGCTGGAAACTGGTATTAGACGCCACGACCAATCGGGCCTTCTAATGCAGAGAAAGTGACGGAAGGGAAGCTGCAAAAATATACGAGAGAGAGAGAGAGAGCGAGAGAGAGAGAGAGAGAGAGAGAGAGAGAGAGTTAAAAAAAAAGTGATGGAAGACGCAACAGAAGAAGGTGGTGTTAACAATGCGAGGGGCTATAGATGTATTCAGCAGGCAGGTGTGGTCGAGCGTAATGGGGAACGCAGTGTAGATATCAAGGAAATAAATGTTTGAACGAACGAATTCCACATGGCATTGTCACGACAGAGGTGTACAGTCTACCAGCCGGTAGTGTACGTGTGCAGCTCCCAGGTTCACGAGGTGGTAAGGGACAGCCCGACCCATACCTGAAAGGCGAACAACATAACTACACTGTATAGCCAAAAACGACAAACTTAAGGAAAGAAATGACCTCCCGCCTCTACCCTGGTTTGAAGGGGGTTTCGAGGAAGTGAAAACTAGCGGTAATGAGAGACAAGTGTCGACGTAAATTGAAGCAGAATACTGGAATACCTTTTTAGAAGACTCGATACGGCTGCTAGAAATATAACACGAGAACTACGCATATACGAACATGCAAGAATGTAATTACTAAATATAATGATATGGGTAACAGACTGAAGAAGAAAGGTATTCCTTGCATTCTTTACAGACGAGGGTAACTCTTATGAAAGATTAGATGGATAATGTCATAAACTGAAAATTACAACCTGTACAGTTTCGACAGAAAATTAAGGACGTTTGATTGAGATAGATTTTACGGTAAATACTTGAATATAGAAGAAAGATAGAATATTCAGTTTTGGGGTAGGAATGCTGGTTACCAAATACATCACTGGCTCTTAGTTGTCAAGACACGCAAGGTGTCCATGTATGGTCATCCTTCTCTCCTCCCGTCCTCCGTCCTTCGCGTGACTCTCCCCCTCCCTGTTGCTCTGCGAAGCGGCCGCTCCAGAGCAGCTGGTCTCCAAGGGGTGCGTGGGTGATACTGCCATCCACTTATGTAATGCAGGAGACAGTATATCCCTCGACCCATGTGTTAGGTTCGAGGAAATGTAGGAAGGGTCGCTTCTCGTGCACCGTCTAGACGTCCGTCAGGCTGGGTGTGATCCCTACGCTACCTCACTGTCACTTGGCTCGATGATCTCGGGGACCATCTTCACCAACGCTGCTCTTACTTCTCATATGCGACTCCTGTCTTAGTGTTACAGCCTCCTACATAGCTTTGGTTGGTGTGGGGTTACTCAGTGCTGCAACCAACTACATAGCTTTAGTAAGGTTAGGTTTATTTCTGTTTAAAACGGCTATGGTGATGTGATGGGGTGAGAGAGACAGGCTGATTGGGTGGGAAACACTATACAGTCTTCGACAGTCTTGATCACAGAATGAGTACAGAAAACCAGGACTTCAGCTATATAGCTTTGGTTTGGTTAAGCTTGCTTACTGTTGCAGCCAGCCAAAGTGCTGTGGTTTGAGTTGGGATCGTCAAGCTGAACAAGTTAGAAGGTAATATCTGGAGTGTTCAGGCGGCATGAGGCAGCGAGACCCGAGGACTGGAAGATGGCAGTTAGCGTCCTGTGTTGTTGGAGATCTCGTCCAGTTAACCCCGGGCGCAGCAGGGGCCACCCACCTCACTCTCACGTCATTGAATGAAGACAGTTTTGATTTGTATGAATATTGCAATTTTTGTTGTTGTAAATTCGTTCTTTCACTGCATTAGTTAATGAGCCTGCTCGTCGTAGTGAGAAGTTTGTTTACTAGTTGAAAAGTGTAACTCACTCAAGAGTTTGAAACAGTTCACCTCATTACTTGCGGATGTTTGAAATTTTGTGGATCACCCGATGGAGGAAAGACACGTTGTACAAATGTCTTCAGTGAGTGCTAGATCCCAGCCAAGAAGCAGAAGTCAAGTAGGCTCAAGAGACGTGGTTTCTATAACAGCTTGACTGATCAGGGAAATAAATGCCTTTTTCAGTCGTACATGAGACTGTGGAGGTAGATGAACCTTTCCTAACAGCCTCAGGGAAGAGAGTGCGCATATTTTAAGTGGCTGTGGCCATCATCTGTGGCGTGGACAAGACATTACAGGCCCTCGAAAACCTTATACGTATAGAGGTATAGAAGTGTAGGTGAGTATGGGGGCCAAGTTGCAGATGTTGTTGAGATCTGTCCTGTTCTCTGTAGATATACATAGACACAGTACGGAATGGGTCAGGATTCATCACTATATAGGCTAGGTCATATTACCCAAGGGTCGTATCGTCTTGCTTGAAGAATCGCTCAAGGGTCGCACCGTCTTCCTCAGGGGTAACTCCGCCGTTATCAGTGTCGCCCTGCCGTGCTCAAGATATAAAGTATTGCTCTCAGAAAGCTGTTAGTTGGCATAACATGTTAGCGCTGTGTGGCTGACCCGGGCTGTCTGTTGTGATGTAAGTTTGCCCTCCCGTCCTGGATGGGAGGCTGGGGAAGTCCCCGCAGCTGATGGAGGTTGTGATCCATCACCAGCCACACTTTACATACAGATTAGATATGATATTCAAATTGAGGGCGGGAGGAGGAGGCGTCTCTAATATCATGGTGATCAGACTCTTAGTGACGCGTGTGTTTAACATTCATGGTAAAGACGATGTCCTCCATTGGTGGGTGGGTGGGTGGTAAAGATTGGTACGGTCACAAGGCTGTTGAGTTGGTTGTGGTTTTTGCCACTAGGACTGCGACTTGACCGCGCACTCGTACCCCATCTCGTGGTGCCCTGGTGTATCTGAGAGACGAGTGCTGCATTTTCTGTGTTCTTTATTTACCTCACAGCTCGCAGTACTGTTGCTTGTACTTCAGGTGTTTACTAATGACTGCTGGAGCTGGCTTTAGGTAACGTAGGATTGGCGAACAGGATGTGACGCCTTAGAATCTTGACCTTACAGTCTGGTGTGCTGTTCTTCGTCGGGTATTTACCGATGATCTGGTGTGGCGCAGGTGAACCGTGGTGTGGGGGTAGAGAAGTGGGAAGGGTGGTAGGTGTGTCCGCATTGCCTTTGTCACCCGTCTAACGCGAGGCTGCCTTGGGCTCATCCTGTGACTACTACTGTTTTTGAGGAAGTTTACCCACCCGTAGAGTCAACGAACGCCAAGGAACCTGTTTAAGAGTTGATTGTTGCTTTTATAGACGTGAATGGGCGTACAGCTTTCCATATAGGATTGGCGTTCCACAGGGTTTATATCTTGGTAGATGGGGTTTGCCATCTCTATATATATATTGTGGTTTTTAGTTCAATATCTGGGGCTTTTATTTGTATGTGGGATTTATAGGTTTGTATGGGGCTGTATATGTATATGGGGTTTTGTAAGTTTATATGGGGGGTTATTTGTATATGGGATTTTCCATCTGAGTATATGGGGTTTATAGGTCAAAATGTGGGTTACCTAAGGTTTGACATGGGGTTCAATGCTCTGTAGTTGGTTTTATTATATCTTGAATGGAGATTTATAACTCTAATGTTGGAATGTACTGCTCTGAATTTGTGTGTGGCGTTGTGATTATATACTTGAGATGTATAGCTCTTTATTTGGGGCTTTAAAGATCTTTGCTCTGCAGTTAGATTTATTGCTGGAAGTAGAAAATTATAGCTTTGTAGACAAGAATTTATAGCTTTGCAGATAAAGATTTTATGGCTCTGCAGATATGTGTGTAGCAGTGCAGATAAGGTTTTACAACTCTGGTGATAGTATCTTATAGTAGTCTAGATGGTTTTTATCTTTGTGCAGATAAGGTTTTGCAGCTATTCAGATAGCTTTATAGTTCCGCAGATAAGGCTTTTTTTAATAGCTACGGAGACACCTTAATCACAGCCGACTGTGGCACGCCTCCCCAGCCAGACTGATAGTGAGTAGGCTTTGCTGAGGTGAGGGAGCACAGTTCCTCCTTTGTGGAGTATGATTGACTGGTCCATTAATCAGATACCAGAGCTGTTGCCAGGCGTGTGAACGTCTTTGTCCTGTAATCGTTATTTCTTGTAAAAATTTTGTGAGCGCAAGTACATCACCTTGTGCTAAACCCCTATTCTTATTTTTATATTGTGTTTGTTATAAAAGCTTCGTCTCAAGAGTTGTTTTTCGTGTATTATGGTCATGATGACATGGGATACATACTGCATGACGATGGTAGAACCATTGATCACAAGGATTCGACACTGTTTACCTGAAGGATCGATCCTTGAGCACTGCGGTACAATCCTTAGGTATTATGGCCAGCTGTGTGAGCTGACCCTTAAGTGTCAGGTCAAAGGCTACGCCATTATACTAGTCTATCGCCGGGCCAAATGGTCGTATTATCCTGCTCAAGGGTTGTCCCTTCGTAGACGAGGATGGTACCGTTGTAGACAAGGGTCGTACCGCTGTGGTCTAAAGATCGTACCATGGTAGACAAGGGTCGTACCGTCGTGCTCACTGGTGGTACCGTCTTGGTCAAGGGTTGATGTTGAAAGTTTTATACCGTCGTGCTTGAGGGTTGTACGTACCTCTGTGCGTAAGAGCCGTACCTTCAGGCTCGGTGTCCTTTGTGCTCGAGGCTCCTACCGTCGTGCTCACGGGTCATACCCTTCGTGCCCTTACAGTTGTGGTTGAGGGTTATGCCGCCGTTCTCAAGGGGCGCACCGCCGTGGTAATGAGTGATGAGTGACAAGGGTAATGATAATGCTGGTAGTGATGAGTGACAAGGGTGATGGTAATGCTGGTAGTGATGAGTTACAAGGGTAATGGTAATGCTGGTAGTGATAAGTTGCTGGTAGTGATAAGTTACAAGGGTGGTGATAATGCTGATAGTGATGAGTTACAAGGGAGATGTTAATGCTGGTAGTGATGAGTTACAAGGGTGGTGATAATGCTGGTAATGATGTTACAAGGGTGATGATAATGCTGGTAGTGAAGTTACAAGGTTAATGATATTACAGATAATGATAGTAGTGGTTACAACGATGGTGGTGATTGTGGTGGTAGTGATGAGTTCCCGAGAAGCGGATGATGATGATGATTTTAGTGATTAATCACGAGGATGATGACCAAGGGTTGATAACGGTGGTGGACGAGGTAGAATTAAGGAGGGTCTGATAAGGGGAATAACAATGGGAGGAAGAGGGGGATTGATGGCGATAGTGGCAATAAAAGGGAGAGCGAGGGAGAGCGGCGGCAGTGAGAGGAAGGACAAAGATAAATGTAGCAGTATGTAAGTAAAAGTGTGGCCGATAAACTCACTGGCTGGGTGGCATGGTTGGCTGGGCAAGTATCGCCCTCATCTACATATTTGGCCATACAAACGGCTCCCCAAGTTGTCCGGAATCCAGTTAGTTCGCTTGGTGGACGGTGTCATAGACGCTGCTTGGTGGACGGTGTCGGAGACGCTGCTCGGTGGACGGTGTCGGAGACGCTGCTCGGTGGACGGTGTCGGAGACGCTGCTCGGTGGACGGTGTCGGAGACGCCCCTCGGTGGACGATGTCAGATGCTTGTCAGATTGTGTTGGAGATGGAAATTGCTACAGACATTGAGATCATGTTCCTGTTTCTCGCTTAATGAACTGTTTTGATAAAGGAAATTTGTATTAGGTTTTTTTTTGAAAGTTCTTGTCCATAGCTTAATGTGAATTCAAGATGTATTTCTGCTTCCCTGATCAGTCACTCTGCTTGAGGTCGCGGGAACTGATGGCCTAACTGCATTAACTTCCACAGATTGGCTGGTCTTGTACACTGTGGGCGATCCATAATGTCAACAGTGTATGTAGATGATAAGTTATATGGTTTCTGGCGTAGGAAGTTTATACAGTTTTTTTCATTTTATATTTTCAGCATCTTTTGATGTGGGTGGTGGTACTGTACAAAGTCTGGCCACCCTATTGTGCCAAGAGAATGACTTTTAGTGTTGGTTAGGACTAATGACATCCAGGAATGTCGAGCTGTGGCTCAACATCAGAAAGATGATCTGGAGAGACACACCACACAGGCGGTACAAACATGCACCTGATGCGTACCAGTGAGAAAGATATCAAAAGAAAATATATTTCCTCGAAGATCTGTGGCCACTTTCAGGGAAAGAGAATAAGGGGCAGACTTCCTCAAAAGGGATGCACTTCGCTCGTTCACAGTAAACTCAAAATAGAGAGGATTCGAAGAGATTTGATGAGGCTTGTGAGGGTAGTGAGGCAGATAATGATGAGGCATAGTTCAGGTGTACGATTCACCCACTTTGAGGAGATGGGATCGCATGTGCCACGTATGATGAACAGATGAGCAGAAGACAACATCAGCACAACCTATTACTGGTCAGTGAGCCAAAAGTCTCCCGAAAGCTGAATGACTCGAAAGACATCTTAAACACGTGACACATTTGTGTTCGCCACCTCACTCTTCAACTTCGAGAAGGCCGCTCGCTGGCTGTGTGCCCGTACATTCCGCTCCAGGACAACAGTCATAGGAATCGGTATTTAGAGAAATCTTAGGATGGGACCCTGAACACTGGCGTTATACCGTGAGGCTCATAATTGTAACATATCTTGACTTTATGCAGAAGTGAGGATGTAAAAGAAGAAAAACAAAGAATAAATACATCATTAGTGCGAACGTGAGATTGATATTGTGAAGTTGTAATATCTATCTATCTATCTATCTATCTATCTATCTATCTATATATATATATATATATATATATATATATGAGTGTCGTTGTGTTGGTTGAAAAAAAAGAAATGCATTTTCCAGGGAATCACTGCTTCAGAGTGTGAAGATCTTGCCATTCGTAGGTGCTCGATGACCGAGATAAAATTGCCGTTGAGTCTATGAGGAAGAAACCAAATGCTATCGCAATCGAGTCTTCAAAAAGGCTTTTGGGGTAACGGTGCACAAAGTGTGCGAAATACCGAACGTATAGTTGGAAAATTGAAAAGATGGATGTACAACTTTTAACGCGTCCACAGTAAATACTTTGTTGACAGAGGAAGTGCATCTTCAACTTTCGTGGCGTTTCTTAAGCTGTCCGACGTAGACACGAACACTAATTGTAGCTTCGTGGCATCATTTCTCTGTAATTCCTGATTACACCTAAGAAATAGATTCGTCTGTAGAACACGGAGAGAATAAAATCAGACTTCCTATGACCACTTGTATATGCAGCATATCCCCTTGAAGGACGTGGTTACCCGAGCTGTCGGCCCCACTGCTTGCTGCATGCCTCGCTTCTCTCTTGCCGTCACTCCGGTGTCCTGCACGACATTCACCTAATGAGTAATGAAAGATGCTGGTCACGCCAGCCACCATCGCAGCTCCCGGGACGTATCAGTTGCTCGTCTCTGAGGAGGTGTAGGCGTGGAGGGATCTGTTTGTCTGATGTCTGTCACTCTGATCTGAGGTCCTTTGTCCTTCTGGAATACACGGTTGAGAGTTAACCAAAATGTCTTAGGCACAACGCCTACCACCGTAGAGTCTCCGACTGTATCCTCAATACCTGCCCTTATGTACGGAGGCCAGGCTGCAACGTGCTTTGAAGTCAGGTACAGATACATGAGCAATACTGAGAATCCCCTCCCACTCAAGTCTCCGAGAACATGTTTGGCTCAGCTTGCACTTAATAAAGTCGCTGATGCGCTCAGTATTAGGTTGTCAGACAGGTTTGAATACTGATATCAGAACAGCTGGCAGATGTATCCGCAGGGATCAGAGGAGGTCAAATAAGGCACTAGGCGATCCATTGCCCAATTTATCGTATCCAGCAAGACATTAGACTGCAAGATGTTGTCACTGCTATATTAGTAGTCTTGGCTTACATGTACTGTTAGCAGTTTGATGTTACGAAAACGTCAATCATATCAAAAGTCTGTGGCCAGAGTTATGGGCACTTAATAGAACACTGTGTCTTGGATTGTGAATATTAATGCTCTCGGGATCAAGCTTAAACAATAGATAGACCTTGTAAGAGATGACACAACCCTTTAATGTTAATGATAAAATACTTGAAATTTTGTGATTTTATCTATTCCTGTGTAAATGAATCTAATATGTGAAGAGACCGTAAACTAAAGTAATTAATCACTTTTGTAATATGAGATTATATTATTACCTGGCCTGTGTAATCCCTGTGCGCGACTGCTCGCGGGCTGAACGTGGGAGGCGCAATTTATTAGCCGCAAAATTGAAATAGAATTACCTCATCCCAGGGTGAACCACACTCCCCGCCCGTGGCTGCAGGAGTCGTGGACCAGGTGGTTTGTGTCGCGCCTCCTTTACCACAGGTGCCACAAAAGGGGTAGTATTTTATTCTGCAGCGTCGTCGAGAACTCCGGAAAGCAAGGAGACTGACGGGGCGTTCCACAGGACGATTGCAGAAGAGGGCACGAGATTAACTTATTTGTGGTGTTGGAGGACGCGGGCTTTTGGGATTTCAAGAGGCGGGATTGCTTCGTGTAGATTGATCAAGATTTCTGGATAGGATGCCCAAATCTCTCGACGGGACGGTACCAGTGGGTGGATGTGTTTCAGGTATGTCACTCTTGAGGGAGCAGTAGGGAGGGTGACCCTAGTGTCGCTGAGGCCTTGAGGAAAAAAAAAAAAAAGAAAAAAGGCCTTTGGAGCCTTAGAAATGCTTAATTTTGATGACGTATAAGGAAGTGGGATATTTTGATGACGTATAAGGAAGTGGGATATTTTGATGACGTATAAGGAAGTGGGATATTTTCCGTTTTAACTTCCCTTTTTGCCTCTCTGTGAAAAGCTGCAGCGAAAGAATGTGATAATTGATGATACAGATAGTAATAAAATAGGAAGGGGCCTCTTAAAGTGTGGGCCTGCCCCGGGCTGTCGCCAAGTATCCCCTCCCCTAAGTGTGAGAGGATGAACGTGTTGACTGTGGTGGTGGTGAAGTACACTTGGCAGTTGGGGGGGCAGACTGTAAATGTGCCAAGCTGTGGGAGTAAGGGATTTGGTCTATGGCATCTGAACCCTTTGAGCACGCCGATACGGCCCTGTAGCTTGACTGTACTCATTGTAATTGACGGTACATCACGTTTGGGTATACCAGGTGTTTTGACCCTTCGGGGTCGGCTCAAAAGGCCTGGCCACCATAACGGTCGTGCCTTCGTGTTTACAGATCGTACCGTAGCTTGTACGGCGGCGCAGATATCATACTGTTGCTCTCATAATTCTTGGACTGTCTGCTTATCTGACACACTGTTAGCAGAGTTTCATGTCGCTAGCAAGCCGAGAACGGCCTAGGGCCGGGAGTAGACATGTTCTTGGGTACTACTTCGTCAGACGTAACTCCGTCCTCTTGCTCATCTCACGCTCGTAATAATTGGTCGTCGCCCTTCTATTTTTTTTTGTATGTGTGGGTCTTGTGCGTCAGTTTTTGAGCACGGAGGAAAACGTGCGGGGGGGGGGGGGTGTGGCTCGGTCATTATAATACACTTAGGCAAATGAAGGACGCTCATTCGAGCGAGATCGTGTCGAGTGAGAGGTGTCGAGCGAGATGGTGATCACTAAGCCTTGCCTCGTGTTGGGAGTCGAGTCTCTTGTGATTCTCGGCTTATAAATGAAAGGCATTATGCTGGGCATTTGAATTTTTATTGGATCATGAATAATGCCTCGGTAGCTGATAGTGTTAGCAGCGGGCGCTCGAGAGAACGAGGTGCGAGGTGATGGTGTCGCGAGAGGAGGACCCCTGCTTGTGAGGCTGTGATGCAGCAGCTGATAAATGATGAGGGCTAATATCACACGCGTTGGTTTGCCCGCCCGCTTCACACACATTTTTGGGAGTCTGGTGGTGCAGCTGGTACTGCTGGGTCACCAGAGACAGACACCGCCATAACTTGGCTCCTTTATCAGACAGCCTGGCGCCTGTGCTGTTGTGACGTGGGGAAAAAAAAGTCATACACCAGCCAGCTCCAGCGACAAGCATAAATTTGCCATCCACGTGCGCCCTCCACGTTAACCGAGGCTTGTGTCAGTGTGGCTTAAGATCATTTACGGAAGGAACACTATGGGGAGTGAGAGGTCGTCTCGCTTTCTCACGCCGGCGGAATGATGTACGGGAATCTGTGGGTGAGCTCAGCAGATTTGCGAGCGAGACACCGCCGCGTCTTTGGACGATCCACACTAGAGTCGGCGAAACTGAGTGGGAGTACACACACACACACACACACACACACACACACACACACACTTACCACAGATCGTCTGGGACGGTTTGGGTTTAGGGTATGAGTCAGGGTATGGCCACTGAGCCAGACGGGCGCCACTAGGTTGGCCCTCACAGACAGCCTGTCGTCCAGACATAAAAACTGGCCGACTGACTGACTGACTGTGTGGGTGGGTGGGAAAGGCGAGAGAATTTCATTAAGTGTATTGACAGGCGGGTGACAAGGAGGGAGGCCACTGTGTGGATGTAAGGACGCTTCCTCTCTCTCTCTCTCTCTCTCTCTCTCTCTCTCTCTCTGTGCTCGAGCACACTCACCAGCGGACGGGGTTGATAACCCTGCCGGCCAGAGTTTTGTTTGGGTACAGTGATGGTATAGCAATGAGAGAAGTGTTTGGCGAGGTACTGTGTTGGTTTGGCGAGGTGCATTGATAGTTTGGCGAGGCACGGTATTTGTTGTAGCGAGTCTTTTGGTTGTTGTTGGGTCTGGAAGGATAACCAGTTTTGCCGTAAATACGAACCAGACGTCGTAAAAGATAAGTTCTTAATAGGTCACAGTAACATTAGTCCGGTCCTCCCCTTCCCAATCGGACACACACCTACGGGCAAAGGCCCATGTTGTATTGCGGTGCGACAATCATCAATAACAATGTTAATAGGTGAAGGCGTATTGCAATTCGTCCATTTTGGTGATGACATCTTCGTCATCCACCTCTTCTGTGTTGTCAGAATTGGCCACCATATGCTTGGGGCGCTCTTATGTAGTAGCCAGGGTTGTTATCCACATGGTTAGGGCAAAGGCGACAACGGTTGGCTGCCTCTTCCTTGGGGCGTCCTCTCGCCTCAGTCAGGATTCGCAAGTCACATGGATAAAGCGTTCCTCTTAGTAGCCATGATTGGCAGCCATATATGTAGTCTGCCTCTCTGAGGTAGCCAAGATTGGCAGCCATATAGTTTGATGTTTTCAGGAGTAGCAGCCACGCGGTTAGGACTTGGCTCTTAGGTAACCAGAATTGGAAGCCACATAGTTAGGGATCCCTTTGCGGTAGTCAGGGTTGGTAGCAACATAGTTAGGGCGTCCCTCTGAAATAGCCGGGATTGGCAGCCGCGTAGTTGGTGCTTCCCTCTTTGGTAACCAGAACTGACAACCACATGGTAAGAGCGTCCCTTTATGGCAGCCATGATTGGTAGCCACATAGCTGGGACATAATGATAAAGATATTCCACTTACTAATGCTAAAGATAATTACAACAGGTGCTATGAAGGCTTTGCCTCGTAAGATAACTGGACTGAAATCTCTAAAGTGCTATGAATTGTTTCTGGTAGTAGCTGTAAGTCATGAGAGAACCTTGTCAGTCTCCGGGGCCCAGCCAGGACTGCCTTTAACTCGCTTCCTGTAAATATCCGACACATTATGGGGCGCTCCAGTGGAGGACCTCAAAAACCCGCCGGACGAGTATCTACAAAGTGTGGTCGGCAGACCAGCCAGGATGTGGAGGGATCCGAGGCCTGTTGGCCGCGTCCTCAAACATCTCGACTCGACCAGACGAGCAACGCTTCCAGACCGGCTGAGCCGTGAGGCAGACGAACCTCCCAAGTCAACATGGTAAAATGGCGCAGAGCGGAGGTTTGAAGTGAGGGAAAGACGTAGGCGTTTTCGAAATCGTATCGAAAAGTATTATTGTGTCTGTGACGTGTTTCAGATGATCCTTGTAGGTCTCATACCACTTGTCTGAGGATGTAGCTCTTCCTATGCCATGGCGGTAACGTGAATGTAGATGAGATGAATGTCGCCATCACTGCTGGGGCGACAGACCTCCGCTCTGGCGGCCAGGATCATTCACACATCAGGAAATGTTAATAACAAGATACCTGGAATTTAAAGTTTGTATCCACTTTGTGCATCTAGGTGGTAAAACTTACCATATGAAACTATGTAATTTATGTACTGAAATACGAATTGTAACATCTAATGTAATATCAACCTACTGGGGTCTGACTAAGACCCTTTTGTGACCCCTGTAATCTTTTCGCGCTACCGCTCACGGGATGAGCATCAGGTGCACAATAAACTTGCCGTGGTTACCGGCACAAATCATTCGTCAGTTGCAACCAATAGTTGATCGAATGTATTTTAAGAAGTTAGTTGAAGTTTGTTCCTATGTTTACAGTGCTCGGCGAAGCTTGTAAAGAGAAAAGAACAAAAGAGAGTTTGTCTGTATGCCGAAATGTAAGAGAGTTTTTGCCCGAAGACTGGAATATTTTTGCTTGAAGACTGGCCTTGTTCACCGCTAGACGAGTGGTGACGGCGTGTTCAGGTAATACCAGTGGTTTCAGGTTTATTTTAGACTTGCGGTAAAAAAGCTTCTCCCGGATAATGATTTGACGTAATTTCTTTGTCGCTGTCGTACGAGACAAGAAAGGAAAAGTGGGGCTGACGCTGAAATTATCAGTTATTGTGTAGAGCGAAATTACAGGTGATCGGACATGTTGAAATCAGGGGGAAACCGCCTAGGGTTTTTACAGATTGAAAGCGTCATTGTGTCTGCTGGTGTAAATCATCCGTATTTCTAGCAATGAATAACATCAGAGTTTCTCCAGGCTCAATACCATGAGTGTTTCTGCAGACGGAAACCACCAGTGTTTCTACAAGTGGATACCACCAGTGTTTCGATAAGTTTTTCTGCAGATAAGAAACCTGATGTTTCTAGAACTGGATGCCACTAGTGTATCTGCAGGTCGAAACCATCAGTGGAGTGTGGAGAACGTGTTTGTGTTTCCGATTATGTTGCGTTCTACCTCCCGCTGTGAGAAACCGACAACTGAATAGAAGATGCTCGTCTTCATTTCACATTCAAATTCGGAAATTTGATTCTGTGACGTCAACAGAGAAGCTATGTAATGATCGGACATTCGCAGGAGGCGTCTGAGACCTCCATCGCCTCTTGTCTTGATGTTATTGGCATAACTGGTTTAGATGGTCGACGACCCGTCGAAATTTTGGCTCATCCTCGGCCTATACAGTCTTGCTTATTGCATGTCCACTTATCCCGGTACAGTGCCACTTGACTTGCAATAAAGGCTTGTCTCAGTGTTGTCCTGCATAGAATGAACATATTTACGTATCGCTGCAGTAGCTGGTTACTGTAGCTGGGTCATGTGTATTTCTATATATATTTTTTATGTGGGAAAAAAAATAATGTATATTCGAAATACATGATCAAACTTTCAGTCGTATTGGTGTCATTAAACCGTAGAACATATTCGCAATGTGTGGTTAAATTTGCTGCAAAACCCGATGGGCATCATTGTTTGTATTTTTTTTAACTCTCCGTCACGCAATTTTAATGTTTTTTGTCAATCTATTAAATATTTATAGACGTTTTGGTGATGTGTTATGGTAGTTGTGAGGTTTTAGTCTGTCCTGTGTTGGTAGTGCTGGTCGAGCACTGTGTGTGGGGGGTCCTGTGTTGGAAGTGCTGGTCAAGCACTGTGTGTGGTGTGGTAGTCTTTGTAATAATAGTTTTGTGGGTTTGTAGGGATTTGTGGTGGTGGTGATGGTTGTAGAGATAATGATGGGCCAGATAAAGATGATGATGATGTGGTAGCGATGGTCTGAGGTTCGATATTATGTGGTGTTGGAGCAGTGTTGATGATATTTGCTTTTGGTTTTGTGATGGTGGTGCTCGTGTTGGGGTATTGAAGTTATATGCTTATGGTGTTGTGGTGATCGAGTGGTGAAGGACGATGTTAGGGCATGGTTAAGGTTTTTTTGGTGATGGTGGTGTTGTAGTGTGGTAGGAGTCTTGCGGTAGTATGGTGTGGTAGTGCTGATGGTGTAGCAGCATAATTGAATATTCGTAATACCTAAAGCGAATGGTTGGGTGGCCACGAACGATAAAGAACAAGATTGAAGCTACTGATTGTTTAATGGGGTCACGATAGTGTGGCAGGTGAAGTATGAAATATTTTAGATTGTAGTTTAATTTGTATTACTTGTTGACTGACCAGACAGATTCCCCATATCAGGGTTAGGCCTCTCTCTCTCTCTCTCTCTCTCTCTCTCTCTTTATACATATAGG
>JAUUDZ010389245.1:0-15524 GCA_032361705.1 Panulirus versicolor | reverse complement strand
TGACTGGGGGTGCCCAGGCATAGATAGCATCAGGTTTGGCCGTAGTGTGAAGGGTCGTCCTGAAAGCTATAGAATAGAATACTGTGTGTATGTGTGTAGGACGCGTGACGTTGACCCTCTTACTTTGTGTCAGGTGATCATGTATCCTTGTATTATCATTTAGATATTTTTTTGGTTTATTGTTTTGTATGTATGACGTGTGGTGGGCAGGCACGGTGTGGTCGACGACAAGGCTGGCAGATCCCACAGTGGCCGGGAGACGTCGACCTGCCGACGGACGTCGTGTGTCATTATTATTGTTATTCTTTTTTTCCACTCGATCATTCATGGTCGTCAACATCCCACACACACACACACACACACACACACACACACACACACACACACACGTCACCCAAGTTTTATTTTGTTTCCCGAATGTTGGAAATTGATACAGATTGTAACATTTCTCGCTCCAGATCATTTTTCATGCCTGAGTTCTGCACCGCCTTAATTATATCGGGAAGTTTAACCCCCCCCTTGCCACGGTGTTGTTGTGGTTAGCGTTGTCGACTGCTAATCCACTGGACCAGGTTCGATCACTGGCGCGGGTAGAGTGTCCACAGTTCATCCAACTGTTCATCCTTCCTCATATTGGTAACTAGATGTGTAAGCAGCTTTATACGGGGTACAGCTGTGGCAGCTTGAGGACGACGGTACGACCCTTGTATATGATGGTGTACCGTGGTGCACGTACCTGTAGCCTACCCGGGGAGTCAGTGTGGGTCTGGTGAGGGTCTTCCCACGACCCCTACCCCAGCCTGCCCCGTGACTCGGTGGTGGTGTGTGTCACCTCCGGCTGCCAGGGGTCATCCCCTCACCATACGGGTCAAGTCGTTGGCCACCAGTACACAGGTACAGAAGGTTGTCCGTCCCGCTGCTGAACATGGGGATACAGGAAGATGAGGTCCATGTGGGTTAGCGTCATGTTGGCCCGAACCGACACTTAAGGCGGCGGCGGGAAGTTTCAGCCAGGAATTTTAAGCTGTACGCACGACGCCTGTTTAACTGGGCTGGGCCGTAATGACTGGGCGTCGGGTGCCGGCCCGGTCATTACCGCGAGCCGGGATTCGAACCCACCACCACCACCACTACCTGCCCAGGACGCGTCGTAGGTGCTGGTGAGGTGACCCCAGCTGGTGCTGGCAGCTGTGATGTGTTTATGACACCCGGTGACAGAAGGTGTGTCATTAATGACACCGTGTCCAGGCGCACCGGTGTCATGGGGTCGCCCTGCCTGATTATGTTTAGGTTCATCCCTGGCGGCCCCCTGGCCCCAGCCTGCTCAATAGTGGGGTGGGGAAATACACGATGCCCTTTGTCGTGAGGTAGACGAGGGGTCACGCTGGGTGGACGTGACCTCACCTGACCTCATTTTTTCAGGCTTATTTGATGAAAATTGTGAGTCTTTGAGATGTTAGAACAGGGGAATATTTGGAGCCCCTCCCTGCTCCTTTTGACCCAGTCAGTGTCGTCTACTTGAACCGAGATGGAACCCTCATCGTCTCCAGCAGCTGTGATGGCTAATGTCGCATCTGGGACACCACTTCTGGCCAGTGTATCAAAACACTGACCGACGAGGATAATCCACCAGTGTCTTTTGTTAGATTCTCGACGAATGGTAAGCCCATCCAAGCTGCCACACTAGACAACACCTTAGAGTTACGGGACTGCAGACAGCAAAGGCAAATGCCTTAAAACGTACACAGGACACAAGCATGAAGAGTACGCTAAGGGAAGTGCGTATTCGTAAAGTTTTGTTTGAATAATGATAATGATAATACTGACAATGAATGATTTATCATGGGTGTGATTTATTGATCTGTTTTTCTCGTGTACTCTAGTTCTGTATTTTTTCTTCTCAAATATTGAAACAAGTGAATATCAGGTCATTCTGTCTCTGTCTGATGTGAAGGAATTGTAAACGTCTGTTAGATCTCGGAAAAAAGAATTTCTCTGAGACAATAACCATAGATTTGATAGTCTTTCTCCGCAAGGCTTAGTGACGGAATTAGTGTTGTTGCTCTTCTTTGTATACGTATTGTTTTTTAATTCTTTCATCTTCGGTGAAGAGAACCGCACAGCATGACGTCATCATGGTGTGACTACGGCGCTGTAAAGACTGAGGATTGTTCCTTGTTTCCTGTTGTATATTTCTGGTTGTGAGGCGCCGCATCATGATTGCCATGTTATAATGCAGATCATCATAACCTTGCGTGTTGAAGGTCATCAATTCATCATTGGCAGGTCTTTATCTTCCTGTACTATTAATAAAGTCTTGCCTAACCTTTCATGTTCGTGTTCAACGGTTTCATCACAGTGATGCCTTACTTTGCATGTCTGCATTGAAGCCCCCTTTTTTTTTGCTGTTTTTTCACCATTGCGAAAATCGTATACAGCACTGTATTTCTCAGGAGATGGAGGTAGGAATACGTATTATTTTTCAGTTACAGTCTTTGATGTTATTCATTCTTATGATTTTTCATATTTTTTTTCGTCCGAAACTGATTCGTCCTGAACTTTGTTAAACATCTGCTTGAAGACAGCTGTAGTTTGTCGGGGTCTTGGTCGAGTAAGGTTAACTTCACGTGTGTTTGCCTATGACCTCAGGTCCCTATGAACGTCTCTAGCGTGAGTTCAAGTGACCATTGATGCCTGCACTGACCACGGCGGCGACGCAACTGTAACTTTTTCCAGTTGACTCCTCCATGGTCCTCACGCCCTCCTGCTTGAGTATGTGGTTCCGTCAGGGGCCATGTATGTGGCGTGGTGCCAGAAGCTTCCTGACGTTCACGTTGTGCAGCAGACTGGCTAGCTGGTTGGCTGGCTAGCAGAGAGAAAGGCACTATAACTTCCCACCCCGCTTGCCTGCCTGCTGGGTCTCCTACATTCTTGCCTTCCTGATTTCTTGCTTGCTTTCCTCCGTGCCCTCCCGCCCACCCGCTTGCTTGCCTGCTTGCATGCTCCTACCCGCCCTGCCTGGTCCAGCTTGCAGATTAAAAAGTCATGGTGGGAACAAGTTTCCGTGTGCTGGACGAGACAAAGAAGCATGTGAGGCGGTAGAGTGAGGCGGACGGCGTTATGGACCAGACTCAACCATAAGGAGGACAATGGACCCTCAGCCGGAGCCAATTAACCTGTGGGCCGCTGTGTGAGGGTGACCTGCAGGCCGACCACCACCCATCCTCTGCTGAGGGCATTCCGCTGGTGAGGGCGTCCCGTCGCCCATCACCGGAGGAAGGGCGTCCCACCGCATACCACCCACGTGGGCATCCCGCAGCCTACCACTGCTGGTGACGTCGTCCAGCCATCCACCACCTCTCCTGAGGGCGTCCGTCCGCCTACCACCCACGCGGGCGTTCCACCGCCGACAACCGCAGGTGAGGGAGGTCGGCAGCCTTTCATGATGAGTTGGTTGGTGTGGCCAGCATGGAGACTCGGGCATTAGTAAGACTTCGAGGAGTTTGAACTGAACTGATTCCAAATGAAGAGATGTTTACCTTTCACTGGAGGGTCCATCCTGTGAGAGTTTGGTGGTCGCTTCGTTAAGTGTTAGGGTCGTTAGAGGCTCTTGTCGCTAATGATGATTAGGGTGAGTGTGTGAGTGGAGGAATAACTGGCGGGGATGACCAAGAGATGCAACTGCAGCAGAAGAAGGTCGTAAACAGTCGGGATGGTCGCCTAAATTACATCCTCTTTATTGACGCGCTGCGGCTCTGGTCGCCAGCCACCTGGCCTGAGCTTGGGGGTACAGGAGAAGGAGGAGGAGGAGCAGGACGAGTGTAAGTAAAGGAACAATGGGGAACGGATGCAACAGCAGCAGCGGGTAGGATTGCAAGAGGCAGTGTGATGGAGGGTAAAGACAGGAGGAGGGTGGTTGGTGAGGGAGAGAGACAGTTCAGGATGATACAGGTGGAACATATGTGCCAGTATGTTATGAAGGAAGTGGGAAGAATGGCATGGAAACATGTCATGACGAGGACAGGTCAAGATAAGCCACGACGAGGACAGTTCAGGGGCTGTTTGTAAAGACCGTCGAGCATCTAGTGCGACATGAGCTTTTGCCTTTGGCGCCTCGTTCCTTAAAAAAAAAAAAAAAAAAAAAAAAAAAAAAAAACAGGCAGAGCCCACACGTTGGTTCAGAAAAAGACCCAGCAGACGCACCAGTGGGTGTAGGCCTCTGGTCAGTGAGCGCTTACACCGACCCCCACTCTTGGACGTGGTAAAGTTTGGAGTGGTGGTACCCCCTGAGCCAGAAGACTATTTCCTGGGAACCGCGCTGGCTGGGATCACTGTTTACTCGATCTGGGTGGAGGATATCTAGCGATGACACGGACTAGGTGTTGCATATGTTGGGTCTGGCCCTGCAGACCAGTGATGCCGCTGTTATTGTAGGGTTCTCCTCGCCAAAGCTTCGGAGACTGGGTGTCAATTCGCAGTCAAGAAGGTAGTGGAGCCAGTGGTCCTCCTGCTGGCTCCTGATAGTAGGCACATTCCCCGACGACTCCGTCAACGATCTGCCAAGTACATTTGTACCGTCGTCTTAGTCGATGAATATTAACTTGGATTCTATCTCGACAGTGTCTGATCATTGTATGACTACTCAGCGCGCGTGGCCACTTCGCACCTTGTGGTAGAAATGGACCCGCTGTTGAAGTTCCTCTTCGTGTGGCGCCTTACTGTATTTCTTGTATGGTTCTTGGTCTGCCTGTGGCTCACTGGAGCCTATATGGCTTACGTTGGCGGAACAAGTGGCTGACTTGGCCGCTTCGTTGGATTGGAATCCCCACGTAAGTGGGAATCCAGTGGTGGGAGACCTGACGATCCTGTACCTGGAGCCTCTCGTTCAGGGGTGATGACGAGAACAGATCAGGAGGTCACAGGACGATTAGGGTGAGACGCAGCACAAGACCCCTGGCTGAAGACGTGGGAACCCACACGGGGAGGGACACGAAGGGAGATGAAGTGAGAGGGGAAGGGGAGAGACAGTACCACACCCACACCAGGAACAGATGGACACCTGGCTGGCTGTTGTCTTCCTCCTCCACTCATCCCATCCGTCTCCTCACCATTCCACACCCTCATTATCATAACCCTGTCCCTTTCTGTGAACCCTATCATCACAGACTAGTCACCCCACTTTTCTCCTCAGCTTCTGTGGCCATTCCTCATTATCTCACGTACCTCATTCTCCCCACCACAGTCCCTCCCATTACCTCCCCACCGCAGTCTCCCCAAGTGGTCCATTTATCCTATAAATCACCTGACCTTGGCTCTCAGGTCTCAGCTCCCCCCCTTGATGCCCCCTCTCCCCAGTCCTCCTCCCCTACCTACCCAATCCCTGACCCTCCCCCAGCCCCCCTCTTGCCCCAGCTCCGGGTTTCCTGCTTGCTCTCTTACAAAGAGTGAGATGGTGGAGATGTACGGGGAGGGAGGTGCGACTGGTGGTGGAGGATAATATGGGGTGTTGGTGGTGCTGGTGGAGGGTATAGGGGGATGGTGAAGTGTAGGGGGTCCTGGTGGAGGGTAGAGGGGGTGCCGGTGGTAGAGGATAGTGGGTGCTGGTGGGGGTTAGAGAGGGTGCTGGTGGTGGAGTGTAGGAGGTGCTGGTGGTCGTGGTTGTGGAGGGTAGGTGGGTTTCAAGTGGTGGTGGTGAGGCAGTAGGTAAGCTGGTGAGGGTTGCAGGTATTATACTGCGGAACCCGGCTGGTCGGGTGGAGCGCCCTGGGCCACCCATGTCATTTGGTCGTCACCAGAGTAAGTTGTCAAGTTTTTCTGTGCCTCCCCCAGTGAGTGGTGTTTGATATGTGGGAAACACAGTATGGCGCCCCCGTGTTGTGCTCAGGACACGCCGCTGGTTGACCATGGCTCCTGGTGATCCCCAGACAACAATGATAACTCGTCGTGGCCATCCGTGTGACACATGGTCACCTGCTGCAACAATGGACGCCAGCAGCGTCAACAATACTGGTGATGAACATTAGAATTTATGATTTTCTGGCGGAATTGTTTGTCAGTATTTTGTCTCGGATGTTTATGTATGGGAACATCTCGACGAAGGAGCAGCGGTGGGTCTACATATGGGGCCAGCAGGTGACGTATGGCGGCGGGCCGCCCCATGTTGGGACGCGGCTCCCACTCCAACTCTCCCTGGTAGATGGTCGGCAGCCACCGACCAGGGAGGTATGTCACTGGTACTACCCGCCCTGATATCGGAGGCGTCAGTGACTTCTGCGGAGTGACCCATCACTTCAGTGGTTGTCAAGTTCCACTTCTTTGGCCCGAGTTGCTGTTCTTTTCTCTGTTTCACCCACACGTGGGGGGCTGATGGCGTTCACTCCACAAACACACACTCTCCTCTTCTCCCACATAACACTTGACAACGTAGCTCACGAGTCGTTCTTCGTGACTACATTATCCTGCGGTGAGCGGCAAGCGCTATGCGCCAGTCCTGCCTCTCGGACGAATCTCGTCGTAGATATTCATAAGGCAGAAAATATTCTCTTTAGACAGACCCCTTGTGACGCTCGTCTCCCAAGATGCGCAACACCTTTCCCAAGAAGATGCGTCACTCACTGAATGCTCGCGGTGTGCGGTTGATACGGTAGGATCGGTTTATGTAATGCTATAAGATGTGATTTATGAAATAATGGGTAACTAAGATTTGAGTGTGGGCCGAGGCTGGCATGGGTGAAGACTTGGGTGAGTCCAGACTGGTTGCTGGACGGAGGTGTAGTAGGCGCCGGCCTGCTGCCCAGTGAGGCGAGGATCACTGTCTAGAGAAGCATCGAAGTCTCCTCCTCCTTCTCCTGGACTGCGGCAGCGTCCGCTCTCCTCGCCTTCTGGTGCACCCCCGCTAATGGGGCTAGTGACGCATGGGGTTATGGGGAGGGGACTACAGTACCAGGTTGAACCGTGGGATGGGGATGGGGGGTAATCATGAGGGCCCACCGTAGCAGGTTGAGCCGCGGGATGGAGGAGAAGGAGGCATGTTTTATGACGTCTCCAACTGTGAACCTTGAAAAATGTCATTCATCGCAGCGCTGTTATGTGGAACGGAACTCCCAGAGAATGTGGGCAGGCGGTCTCTCCCACGACGACCACCACCACCGCCGCCGCCACGGCCACTAGGGAAGTGGCCGTTATTATCCTGGCCGCTGCTGCCGGAGTGGGAACGTTACTGGGGCTTCGTACGTTCTGACCGTGACCCACCCTCCTGCTGGGGGAGACTGACTGTTATGACCCAGGAACAGGATGACCTCACCTGATTATTTTTTTCTTGCTGGTAATGGGTGGTCAGGTGCTGAGCTGCTGCTGGTAATGGGTGGTCAGGTGCTGAGCTGCTGCTGGTAATGGGTGGTCAGGCGCTGGGCCGCTACTGTTAACGGATCCTCTGGTTTCTGAGCTCCTACTGTTAAAGGCTCCTCAGGTGTCGCGTGATGACGCTTCCTGTTGGGCTTCCTCCATGCCTGCCACACCCTTCCCTCCCCTGCTCCCCTCCACCTGGCACACCCTACCCCCACCCCAACCGGAGCTACCCCGTCAACACATCATGTGGACAGCTTGTTATCTCGGTATCTTGTTTATCTCTCCACCTGCCTCATAATTTCTTATCAGAAGTTGTTGGCTTCTTACGAGATCCCTATCTCCCCCCCCCCCCCCAGGAGGTCAGGTGACGCACTTCTTAAAGATGGGAATTCCCTATGTATAGACGAATTACGAGACTGCTTCGTTATATTACGCCCTGCCCGTACACTGGTGTGTGTGTGTGTGTGTGTGTGTGTGTGTGTGTGTGTGTGTGTGTGCGTGTCTGGGGCTTTATGTCAGCCAGTCTGTCTGCGTGTCTGTGGACATGGCAGCACACAACAACTATACACGTCAAGCTATTCATTCGTACATGGTAGGTTCCTCTCACCTGTGGAGATGACCAACTGATTAGATTTGCGGGCACGTCATTGCATGAATTTGCATATTAATCAGGAGCAACTATTTCCTCTTGCATGCGCAGATGCTCAGGAGTGTTGAGTTATGGGACGTTCACAATCATGATATAAATGAATTAGTCGAACACAACTGTTGTGGCATACAGATGTTTTAGGTTATTATCGTTATTATTTTTTTTCATACCTCGTGATGGGATCTTTGACAGTGGGAGTGTCTGCCTTTTCTTAGGTGAAGGTCCTGGAGCGTCACTGTGGACGTGAGGAGGAAGGCTGGGCGCTGCCCTTGTGGTGCGGTCGTAGGATCCTCACCCCCAGTACTGGGTCAATACGGGTAGATGTTATTAGCTCCTGTGTCCCCCTCACGGCTCACGTCCGGCCGGTACGTCTCCTCCCTCGGCCCCGCCTCAGTCCTTCTTCACCTCCTCCGTTTAACATGGTGTCCAGTAAGGCGTAGTCAGCACCAGGCTAGAGAGGTTATGGTGCAGGGAGGAGGCCCAGGAACACAGTGTTGTTGACACAACCTTCATGCCTTCGTATTTGCTGTAACAACATGATCTTTGCTGATTCTTCTTTGTGTTGCATCCCCATGTCTCAGTTTAGTGCCGGCCACATACATGATCATGGCGTCTTAGAGTCTCCTCAGCTCGCCATTCCTACTCGTCGACGTGCCAGTAGACGGCGCGGCGCCCCAGCTGCTGTGTGGGGACCAGGAGGATTCAAGGTCTCGTGCTGTTGTCGATGATGAAACTCCAGCCACCGCCTCTCCCCACCTGGCGTGGGGAGAGGCTGTGGTCTGGCCCGCTAACACCCTCCCCACACCAAGTGGGAGGGGGTGGGGAAGCCATGGTCTGGAGCACCTAGACCCTCCTACACCAGACGGGTGGAGGCCAAGGGACCTGCTAACCTCTCCACCATACACTCGCTTTTGGTGCCTGTCGTTGCACAAGTGAGGACAAGTGTGCAGTGGTTCCTGCAGGACACGAGACACCTTTGTACTGGGCCTGAGCCTTTGCTTTCAGAGTGGCAGGTGTTGTGCCCGTGACCTGGTAACTACACCTGCTCTCTGCTTCAGGTTCAGGATACCAGCTGGCTACTGCCGCCCCCTGCCTACGCTGCTCCACAACAGGTGTTTTCAGAATGTCATCATTTGGAGATGTCCTGCTTAGAGTAAGGGCGTCCTAGCGTAAGTCACAGACCTCATACCTGTGACTTACGCTACCAACCCGTTGTGGGTGAGGTCTGGGGTCTGGCCCCAGCACCACCCTGCCTCCCCGCCACAACCTGCAAGCACAGATTGGAAGATTTTCTTGAGGTCGGGACAGACTTCCTGCGAAGATATTGGAAGTGACCTCATCAGACTGTATTGTTGGCAAGTTACCTGTTCACTGTGGGTCGCATTCCTCCCCACTGTTCCCCGCCATCATCTGGCTGGACCCTGATCCCCGCGGCAGCGTTGCCAGAACATCGTCTGGAGACCTTAGCCCTCGGGGCAGCGTTGCCACAACAGAACCACAAATTGCGTTTGGCCGCCGAGCTAATTCCTCGTTTTCTTTAATCACCCGTTTGTATCGGTCATTCCTGAGATAATGATCAGCGCTCGTTAAAGGTGCCTCTTCAAGGAATCTCCTGCCGGTGTTTAACCCTTAATGACTGCGTTAGTTAGGATTATAATCCCTTGAGCCTCGCGGGACGCAGGTGTTGAGGCTGTATCATTAGATGACGATCTGGTGTTGCCAAGTGTTGCTGCCGGGGGATCCGGGGGGAGGCTTCACTAAGTGTTGCAGCAGGGAGATCCGGGGAGGCTCCACTAAGTGTTGCAGCAGGGGGATCCGGGGAGGCTCCACTAAGTGTTGCAGCAGGGGGATCCGGGGAGGCTCCACTAAGTGTTGCTGCAGGGGGATCCGGGGGAGGCTCCACCAAGGTGCTCCAAGTTACGGGAGGACATAAGTTAGCGTGCGTAATGTGAGGGTGTGGCGGAGGCGTCAGTGTGGGTTGTGTGGAGGCGGAGGAGGAGCAGGTGAGTAAGGAGGGGTTAGGAGCTGACCAGCTGAGGTCCTGCAGCAGCGCTACACGTCCCAGGTGAGGACCATGTGGCCGGCCGGGCGGCCACCCACGTGGGTTGTGGCAGGACATTCCTCACGTGGTATCAAGTCCTTACCAGGACACTCCCGCCTCCCCCACCCCACGGGGCACCCCGCGAAAATTGGCCTAGGAAACAATGGGTCAGAGATGTGGCCTCACCACGCGACGCGGCCGACGGCGGTGGTGGGGCAGTGTCGGACGACGGGGCTACATCAGACGTCGGGGCATTACCACTTGCCCCGTAAGTCTGGGCTAAACAAGAACCTGATGTCTTTATCATATCGTCGTTGGAATTTTGTTTTGTTTTGATCCCACTGAATTCCATCATATTATGATCCATTTGTGTATTCATTAAGATAATTTCCTTAGGACCAGGATCCCTTACCGTACCTGAGACGTTAGACTATCCTTATTAAAATTTTACCTTTCGTGAGTTTGTATATTACTCTGTGGGTGAAGGAAATTATGAGGACCTTTGAATTACCGGCTCGGTGGTTGAGAAGTGGCAAGGGCGGATGGTATGGTCTCAAGTTGGTCATTCCCCCGGCAGACTTCGTCTTAAATGTAAGTTAATGAGATACTTAACCTTAATGTGGAAACTCGTATCCTTGATGGATGGGACCCGCGGTGAGGGCGTGTGACGCGGCCTCCTCAGTGAGGGTGTGTGTCGCCCGGTTGATTGGTGGCCTGAGCGACCAGGTCAGGGGCCACCCCATCACACCCAAGGGTTGTCCCGTCGTGTTTTAAGGCCGCACTCTAGCGTCGTACTGCGAGAGTCGAGCAGTCGTGCTCAGGAGTTTGAAATGATCATCTTACTGGAGGGGACATTCTTGCGTGGCAGCACATCAGCGCCACACGTATCCCGCAGACGTACGCGAGAAGACTTGTTTCCTTCTGTTACTAAGAGGAATAGATTATGCTGACACTGGGGGCGGGGGGTCTTAGTGCCCGGCTGGCCAGTGGGTGGGTGCCCAGCTGCAGCTTCGGACGCTAAGCTCACCCGTTTACTTTCTCTCGTAGCCGCAGACGTGATAGGAGGCGCACGCAAAATAAAACTTAAGCTCACATATGCTTTGGGTGTCTGGGATGTGAAATACTGGCTGTGAAGTGGGTGATTCCACTGCTCTTTACACTTGGCAAGCTTTGCATGTGCGTTTTTAAGTGTTAACGAAGTCTGATTTCACTGCCAAGCTGTCCATATGTGGCCAGTGAACTGTAACATGTCGACCGGCCACCAGATATATATCTGTCCGTCTTGATCTACCTGTGTGTCCAGGGGAGAGGGAGTTATGTAAGGTAGGGGCACATGGCCACACCGTGTGGTGGATGCCTCGCCCCCCTACCTCACTCCTCCCAGCTTCTCCACCCTTCTCTCTCTCCTGCCTTTATGTAAATACCCACCATGTACCAGCGACCCCTCGACTTCCTTGCCTATAATTACTTTCATTAACCCATTACCCAGACTTCTGACCCAACAAAAGGAGCAGTTATGGAACTCTCCTTCCTTCCGAGGATGTGTTTCTCTCTACTGATGTGCAGGTGTGGTGATAGATGGCGCGTTACATATGGCGTTACGGTATCACAGTCACATTTTTGTTACTGTTGTTATTATGACGTTCACTGGGGTTTGCTTGGTGCCTCGCTGGTGTACTGATTAACCCGGCTGACTTCGAATCCACCAGGTCGGTCTCTGAATTCTTGGTGTGGGGAGACGGCAAGCAGTACACCTCATTTCATTCTTCCCGGAGTTCCAGACCACCAAAGCCTTTACTGACAGACCTAATGACCCCACCTGGGGTCGGCCATGACCGTGGACATGCCCCTCACAGACAGAGGTAATGGTCCTGCCAGGTGGTGGGACGGTAACACGGACCGCTCTGTCGGCCCTGGGGGACAAGAGGTGCAACTCGTGTTAGTGGCTCGTGTATTGATTTGTTATTGACGAATGGACTGTCTACGGGACGTGGACAGTGTATGTGTGTGTGTGTGTGTGTGTGTGTGTGTGTATTCTCTCTCTTTCTTTTCTTCATCTTCCATACTTTGTTATCCTTATGGACAAAATGAGATTAGAGTCGACTCATTTTCATAACGATGTTGGATCGTGATGAAATGTAATTCCCGGTGAGGCAGAGTCGGGCCGGGTTCTTAAGTGAGCGTCGGCTAATCCTCTGCAGTACAACATTAGCACACAACGGATTTCTTTTCCCTCCGCTCACGCGACGCCCCTCGCTCTACTATATAGTAGGGAGATGCCTGTGTATTGGACAGGTGACATTCCTAATGCCGAGTGATGGTGCAGTTGGTGGCTGTCTCTTGGACGGGTGAAGGACACACCCCTGCCTCACGTTGGCACCTCCCCACCGTGTTACCCAGAGTGTGGGTACCTCCTCGCCATGCAGGGGATCACTCCAGTTTATTACGATACCAGAGGGCGAGAGGAACATGGTTTATCTTCTGACGGTGTGTCATGTTGGCGGTATCCTCCCGCGAGACAGGCCCAGGGAACTGTTCGTGTCGGTGGAGTGTAGCAAGCGGCCGCTTGTCCCGGCCAACCGTCCCTGCCGGGCCCTCCTAGTGACACCCGCTCAAGCTAACCTGCAAAAACTCGTTTCGTTGGATGAAAGTGAAAATGTGAGAGGAGGCTTGGGAGAGGCGGCTCGTAAGGGGTGCACGTGTGTGTGTGTGTGTGTGTGTGTGTGTGTGTGTATGAGCATGAGTAGTGGGGTGAGGGAGGGTGGGTGGGAGTACCTCCTCTCCCATCCATCACGACCATCATGGAAACACGTCACCGCTGAGGGCGGTCCGCTATACATGTAAGTAGGGGCAGGCAGGCAGGGTCGTCTGAACCATGGGTGGACACGTGATTCGAGGGTCGTACACCCTTCCTCCTGCTGTGCCTGGGTAGGACAGGGGGCGTCCTGTTGTGTCCTGCCAAAGGGGGCCTTGGTGTGCTTGACCACAGGTGTGGTGTAAGTGTTGGTAGTGTCGGCACAGGACAAGGGATGCGCCCCCATGAGAGTGTGTCACTTGGAGATCAGGAGGGCGGTGATGCCTGGTCCTGGCCTGAGTGTGGGGCGTGAGTACTCTGACGGAGGGTGGCGGGTAATGGGCGGGGGTCCCGCGCTCCTCGGTAATCCCTCACTGGCTCCCGCGGGCACCAGGTGTAACTTGTGCCTATGTACCATCTGTAACCCCTCAGGTCGCAAGCGGATGCAACAGGAAGTAGGTACAGCTCTCCAATAGCCGGGCAGGGCCCGAGGGAGGTACTGGGCGGCAGATGATGTTCATGTTGTACACACAGCACCATCAACCACACTATGCCCAAGATGAACACCATCCCAGGTCAGGTCACCCCGTGTGTGTATTGATCATGGCGATCCTGAGCTTTCAGCCTTGACTCGTGTCGCCAATTGGGAGGTGCCTACACCCTGGACCAGTCTTACCTCATGGGAGGTACCTCTTCCCTGCACCAGCGTCAACTGTGGGGAGTACCTCCACTTTGTGACTAGTATTATTTGTTGGGAGGTACCTCTATCCTGGACCAGTGTCACCTGGTGGGAGGCACCTGCGCCGTGGACCAGTGTCACCCGTTGGTTGAGGTTACCTCTCGTCTCAGCTGTAGGGAGGTACCACACTACAGGCAAGACTCGCCCAAACAATCTCTCACGCCAGGGCTCCATATTCGGGGTTTATGACGTCTGAAATGTTTGCTTCGCATCTTGCTTTTAGTCTGGAGGTGTTAGTGGTCTTGTCGGGTGTATAAATAACATCCAGGTTGCAAAAAGTTGTTTTGTGATTGGTAAAAGATTAAAGTGTCTCGGTGGCGGGTGATGACGAGGTCTTACGTTAGTCTCAACAAGGATCATTATCTGAGGAACTTGTCTTGAGTGTGGAAGTGAAGCTTGCTCTTAAAGACATTTCTTACGTGGGTTACAACATCCAGGCATCGGTAACGACAGGTACCAGGCTCATATTGGAGGCCATTTTCAACTTTGCATCCATATCTACTTGTCTGTATGATACTGGGAGTGGGTTCAACACTCGTAGTGGCCCCCATCTCTTGAACTGGGCCCCATGTGTGTGTGTATGTGTAAGGGTCGCCAGGCCTATGCCTGGCATGGGCTTCTGTCTCATGACAACCCATGTCTGAACACTTGAAGCTCGGCGATTGTGGCGCGCTCCTCCCATATGCACCCACGACCATATCGTCCGTGTCTGCGGCCACCACGTACATTCACCGCCCAAACTGTCCATGCGAGCGCGTCCTTCGTGTGCAGCAACACGACACGAACGCACAGGAGTGCACCCCAGGTTTACGGACATGGATGTATGACCCTCACGTCCTGGCCCTCACGAACAGGGCCATGTACGTAGTCCCTAGGAACGGGCACATGACCCTCACGTACAAGAACAAAGACAAGAGCACGAACACGAACCAGCATCACTCACCAGTTCAATAAAGACGTAACCCATTGACCAAGGGCAGATGTGTTTGTCAGCCGCGCGTGTAGTTGTTTGTGGAGCATGTTTGTCCTTGTTTAGGCTAGAGTGGGCGTGTGGAGGTAGTTGTGGAGTGTGTAGGATGTGTATGTGGCTGTTTGTGGATCGCACATAGATATGTATCGTGTGTGTGTGTGTGTGTGTGTGTGTGTGTGTGTGTGTGTGTGTGTGTGTGTGTGTGTGTCGTGTGCGTTGGGGTAGGAGACAGACGGCATCTTGAGGTGTGGGAATGGCATGGGTCTCTCGCGGGGGAGGAGGGATGCTTGCCGTCTGCCTGTGCTGGTGCGCACGTGGGTGCTCACTAGGTGAGGATGCCCGTGCGTGCGTAGGCAGGATGGCAGGAGCGAGGGTAGCCCAGGACCTGGTCACACTGGAGGAATGGCGGGTCATGGAGACCCGACCAGAGCCTGGATATACTGTCATAATAACTCCGCGAGCACAGCGGTACGACCTCTGGGTCAGGTCAGAAACAACGCCATCAAACCCAGGGTTCATAGGACCATGCTAAAAGATAGACTCACTGTGTTTAAGGGGATAATAGTGGCCAGATCCAGTGGGGTGAGGAGGGACCCTGGCGCATGAGGGCACAACCGAGGCTGAGCAAGAGGCGTCCGGCGGCACCTGAGGCGACACATCACTGGGCACAAACACCAGTGGACACGAGGGAGACGTGGACAACCAACTGTGATGGAATGTGAGATACAGGCATGGATCCCTACAGGTGGGAAGGTCCCACACACACACACACACACACACACACACGCGCGCCTGAGGATCGCACTTTGTGCGAGCCTCCATGTTGTAATGGTTGGCGTTGCTGACCATGAGTCAGCCCGGGCCAGATATGGGTTCAAATCCTGGGGTATACCCAACCTAGGTGTTCATCCTAACCTCGGGACTGGTCGATGGATGGGAACCTGGCACATAGGCCGGGGTTGTATGTGTGGGCATACGTACAGA
>JAUUDZ010389244.1:0-27614 GCA_032361705.1 Panulirus versicolor | reverse complement strand
ATTTCTCTCTCTCTCGCTCTCTCTCTCTCTCTCTCTCTCTCTCTCTCTCTCTCTCTCTCTCTTTGGAAGGTAGCTAGAAATACAGTGAGCAAACTAGGAAAGAGTATAAAGTTAGTGCTGCAAAATAGAGCTCTAAGATCACTAAAAGATGTTGTAGGTATATTAGCAGCAACAAAAATTGTGAGGAGTGGGATGGGACCATTATACTCTTAGTAAACCAAGATGGGGAACCTATTGTTCATGATAAAAGCACAGCAACAATTTCTCTTTTTTCAGTTCTATTTTTACACTAGGAAGCAGCTACACTAGGAAGCAGTTACACTAGGAGGCAGCTACACTGGGAGGTAGCTGCACTAGGAAGCAGCTACACTAGGAAGCAGTTACACTAGGAGGCAGCTACTCGAGGAGGTAGCTACACTAGGAAGCAGTTACAATAGGAGGCAGCTACACTAGGAGGTAGCTTCACTAGGAAACAGTTACACTAGGAGGCAGCTACACTAGAAGGTAGCTACACTAGGAAACAGCAACACTAGGAAGCACTTACACTAGGAGGCAGCTACACTAGGAGGTACCTACACTAGGAAGCAGTTACAATAGGAGGCAGCTACACTAGGAGGCAGCTACACTAGGAAGCAGCTACACTAGGAAGCAGCAACACAGAAAAGCAACTACCCTAGGAAGCAGCTACACCAGATAGCAGCTACACAAATCTTGAGACAGTAAAAGATAGACACATACAATACCCGAATTTACTGTCACTGTTATAGAATTGCTATCGAAGATAGGTAAAGATGAATTCCAGGTCTTGACTGTGTCCATCCACGAGTAATTAAAAACGTCAGTCAAGAAATTGCCAGAAAACCGCTGACTTGTCATTTCAGTCAATTCTTCCTGGATAGAATAGTACCGTAGAACTGGAGAATGGCAGACGTTGTTTCTAAATTCAAAAAGGGAAGTCGTGAAATGGATTGCAATTACCGTCCTAGCCTCATATCAATCATATGCAAACCTCGGGGGTCTGTTATTAGGGTTAAATCGTAGCTTACCTTGCACAACACAGTTTGATCAGATACTGCCGTATCTAACAAGTTTTCCTGCACAACTGGATGACACTCTCTCCCTAATTTCTGCTTGCAATTTCTTCGGCCACCATCACCATCACCACCTCCACCAACATCACCACCACCAACATCAACAAAACCATTATCATCACCACCACTATCACTACCACCACCACCACCACTATCATCACAACCACCACCACCACCACCACTATCATCACCACCACTATCATCACCACCACCATTCTATTTGTGGTATATTCCACCACGATACACTTCCTTGGACAGTCCGCCCTTCATATTTTATCGTCTTAAAGTCTCATTATTCCGTCTCCCTGCACTTCGCTCTAGTCCATTAAACTATATTTTCATTTGCCAAAGACAAAACTCATCATCAACATTGGGTTTAGATAGCCAGCTTCGTGGAATCACTGAGTCCAAGAGAAAATTAGTGCATAACGAAAGATACTAAGCAACAGAAATGGAGCATGGAAGAGGGAATAAAAAACTCGGTAAATGTGAGCAATAAATGGGGAAAAAATGAAAGAGCTGAAGAAGAAAATACTTGACGCAGATGAAGAAATAATGATATCCAATTGAAAAACACAGATAATGAATGAAGAGAGACTTTAAAAGAAGATCAAGATGTTCATATTTCTTGAGAGAGAGAGAGAGAGAGAGAGAGCTCACATCACAGGTGTGGTGACGTTAATTAACAGTAGACACGGCGTTGTTGCACCATCAGTGACACATAACACACCAGCTAATCTAGCCTCAAGAACCAGTTGACTTAGCCTCCACTCAGGCCTACACTGACCTGTCTGGACCCGCCTATATTCATCTAAAACCGCCGAAAGTCACAAGAAACTATTCAGACCCTTTTAAACCTATTCAAATCCTGTTTTATGAACCCTAAACCTACTTAATCAAACTCGATTCCATCGAGACTAACTTAAGGTTAACTAGACCTCTTCTCCATACCAAATCCTTTGATACGTCTTACCTAAACTGCATTGAGAACTTTCAACATGACAAACTATTGCATCATGGCTCCGCTACTTGTGATCGAGCTTTATATACCACTGAACAGCGCTCAGTACAGGTTCCAAGGGAAAATTACCATCTCGGCAAGGGTTTATATAGCCCTCCAACGGCTTTTTAGACCACGAACATACATTAATGTCAAGTAAGGAGCTCGAGAGCTGTCGATCATCCTGTGCTGGTGAAGTTTACCTGTAATACGAGAGACGGGAGTCGAGTTGCAGTCTTGCTGAGTAACCCGAGCGGCTCCCAGACACTAACGAGTGATTGACTGAGTGATACGTTCAAGAGTGATGGGACACATGTTGTGTGAGTATCGAGTTTGCTGACTGATGGGCTCGAGAGATCCTGATTTACGTCCGGGGGTCTTGAGCGGTATCGAAATGGGTCTTAAGTTAAGGTCATGTTTGCGGTTTGATCGAAGGCGGTAGTCGATACAGGGTTGTTACCCGAGACTTTCACTAGCGCTCACAGATATGAGTCTCGATTCCTTATTGCTTTACTTTCATGGTAATGAATTCTTTCTTTCCCGTCGTACGTATCAAGATCTTTTGACCTCCTGCTTTTGACTTGACTCATTCTAAGCTTCGTTTGTCATGAACGCTCTCCAGAGGAACATTAGACCACTCTTCTTCCCTCATGCCTTGTCATAGTAAATATTCCCCACAAGTCTCATTTCTCGTAATTGTTCTATTCATTAATCTTGCTGGTAACGAAATGCATTTGCATAGTAATAGTACACGGTGTGATAAAACAGACAGCGGTATAACGAAGAAGTTGATGATTTTTAACGTTGGAATCTCTATCTTTGTGATAGCGCACGATAAAACAGTGCAATGGATAACCTCTTCGACCACTGAAACCAACGGCATTTACTGAAGGTGTCACACTTAAGACAAAGGGTCTTCATCAGCAGTTAATTTTTCCTTTAAGCTCATGCTTAGAAATTGTGTTGCTACACTCTCTCTCTCTCTCTCTCTCTCTCTCTCTCTCTCTCTCTCTCTCTCTCTCTCTCTCTTGTCAACAACGGTTGGTCTTCCTTCTCTCTGTCCTTATCTCCCATCTGCTTCGTTCTCCCCATCACCTTATTCTCGGGAAACATCCCTGTCATCTTTCTTTTTCTATCTACTAATTTCATTATTATTCTTTCTTTGATTTTACAGTCCCTGTACTCACCTATACTTCCCTCTTTCTTTCCCTCGCAACCCTCCTCACTTAAGTGTCTCCTATCTCGTCCCCTCTTTCTTCTTTGTTATCATGCTATTTTTATACATACACTCATTTTTCCTCAAGCCAATCTCCCTCTTGGTCATATTGACGTCATTCTTTCCCATGTTTCCTCTGTATCCTGGATGTATGTTCTGGTCTTTCCTCACCATCCAGAACAACAACACCCGAACATACCCTATGGCTTTGAGGGAAATCTGATACCACGTAGACACTAGTGACCCGTGAGGGAGAAATTACCAGAAGACGGACGTGCGTTGCCGATGACCTGATGGACCCCTTCAAGTCGTCCCACCCAGTCGTTCCTCACACCTGTCTCTTTCCCAGGCAGTCATCATCCTCAGACGCTGATCTCTCCCAGCAAGCGGTTCTCCATAGTCAACTGTCCCTCACACTTATAAGTCTTTCCCGTCGATCCTCCCTTCCATGTCGGTTAGTATTACGGAAATAAAAACTCCTGTTCCGCGTAGTAAATAGTCCCTCCCCTTCCATCATTGGCATAACTCAGGTGTCTGTCCAAGACGGTTCTTCCAGTCATTTGTCCCTGCAAGACAATCCCCCAGTCCAGTCAATCACTTCTACATGTTACAAGTTTTCGCCAAATAATCACTTCATGTTACGGGTCTTCCTCAAAGTTCATTTTCCTTTGGTCGTTCGTTCAGTCACATGTGATCATTCCTTTTGCCCACTCAGTTGTCTCTAGAATACACTCAGTCGGTACACTCTGCACTCACTGGTCATACACATCGCTTCAACTGGAGTGACAATATCTATTCATAATGATCGTCTCCGTCATCAAGCATCATCATCATCTTCATCTTCGTAATTTGGATTTTTATACCTTTGTTTAGGGAACTCTGCTGAGGTTTTTTTTTTATCGTGGACTGAGTCTTGGATGTGGTGATCAAGGGGTGTGAGACGCTGTCAAGAACAGGTGCTAAGAGATTGACGTAGATTAGCTCAACAAAGCCTCGCTGACACAGACTACAGATAGCTCACTTTGTCAACCTGCCTGTGAGAAAACGTTATCAGCTCATGCAGTCTAATTTTTGCATGATGGTAAGCGTTGGCCATGAGGTGTTGGTGTGGAAATCCTCTTTTGATATATCAACGTATTATCAACATGTATACTATACAAAATATATTCAAGTGGTGTAACTGTTAAGTAGGATAAGATAATTGCTTATTTTTTTTTATTTTTTTTTTACATGTAGACACAATTGTTTGAATATATCTGCAAAGAGTGTTTAGCTTTTTCCAGACTTAAATGATTCTTCCATCTCTGTAATGTCACCTAGACAGCATCACCGCCCACACGCTCACACAAGACCATTGTGGTCCCGCCCATCGTCTGCATCAGCTCCACCAGACAGCCATGCCCATTTCTCAATTCATCATGACCTCAGCTGAGGCATCCACTCCTGTTTTTATCCTGACTTCAGTCACCCGCAAGCTCAGGCTTACGTTATCAACCGAACATTGCATGTTGATGCCCACGTACACAAACTTAATACCATGCACTCAAATCGACAATATTTAAACATGCTTGTGTATCTCAAGACTCAACCATTGTGTAGGTAAAATTATTATTATTATCGTTATTATTATTATTATTATTATTATTATTATTATTATTATCATTATTATTGTTATTATTATTATTATCATTATTATTATTATTATTATTATTATTATTATTATTTTTATTATTTTTATCATTATTATTTTTATTATTATTATTACATATATATATATATATATATATATATATATATATATATATATATGTGCTCAGTGACTATTGTAATCGAGCATAATATATGGGATTTAGTCTATACTTCCTTTACTTTCCTGATTCTAATTTCTTTCAGCAATTTCGTACATCTTAATGCTTATAAAGCAGTTTCACGTGAATGGAAAACTTCCATATTTGAAAAATTTCAGGCTTTTTAAGCTCAAGATATGTAGATTGATGCAGAATTTTAATGTCACCAAAGATTTTCTCTGTATAGGGATACATCCGAATGTTTTTTGATGCAGTATAGACGAGATGCGTCGTATAGCGTAGCAGGAGCTCGACGGAAACTCTGCACAAGCTAACAACATTTTAGTACATTCTTGGGAGGAAATGATTTTGTCATCTGTTACCAGTTTCTAAAACTTTCCTCCCTCTCGTCTATCATTTTGGAGCTCTGAAAGAGAAACAGTTTATTAGAGGAATTAAACCAATCTGCATATCATTTACGTCCTTAATTGCTCCCGCGATATAATACCTCATGTTTTTATAACTATCAATTTGCTTTGTAATCAGACACTATAAAGCATTTTAATAAGCACTTAATTGCCGCTAGAGCTTGACTGACGAGGGAACCTTCACTGGGGTTCCGTGGGGGCAGGGATGAGGTAACCTATGAAGAACCGACATAACTTTGCCTGAGGCAGGTCTAGCTCGTAGCGCTAACCGTTCACCTCGCACGGGAAAGATGACGGAAAAAAGATCTGATGAAAGAGGAGGAGTGCTGAATGGAAGGGAGTGGATGGAAATTGAAGGGTTATGATAGAGGATGGAGGATGGCAGGAATGAAGAAGACTGAACAGCACGGAGGAAGGCAGGCAGCCAGCCTTTGTAGAAGACAGTGAGTGAAATGAGTGAGGCCGATGGCGCTTCCTTGGGATCAAGTGCTCCTAGTGCTGAGGGTAGATACACGACCATCATGTGCCACAGTCGTGGGGGCCCGGAACATGGCTGGCAAGTGTGATATACAAATACAGGTGACGGGTTTGGGCAATCGCTGTGGATCGAGAGCATGATTGGCTAATTACGGCTGACAGGCGATGACTACCTGAATGAACGTCTGCGTGACTGTTAGGACGAGGGTTGTTGACCCGAGCTGGAGGAGAAGGAGGAGGTGAGCGGTTTTTACGACTGTGTGGCGTGCGACGATTTTGGCAATCATGGTTGAAAACCCAACAAAACGAAGGAGTTTTAAGGTTGTGTTAGGAGATGTAGTCGAGAGAATGACCTTCCAGATGTAGCTTTAGAACTGACAAAAAAATAAAGTAACTATGATAGTATTTCGCAATGAAAAGGATACTGAATTTGGGCGGATGTTGGACAACAGACACGACAGATGACTGGCAGAGATTTACCACTGTGTATGTGTTTGTGTGTGTGTGTGTGTTTGTGTGTGTGTGGGTGTGTGTGTAGGTTAGCATTCACAAATCACAAGGGGCAGACACGCAAATTGGGTGACAGATATGGGTTGTAGGTTGCGAACGTAATGGATGACTACCAATTGCTTGTAGTTAGCGAGGCAAACTTACGTTATAGGTGCCAGAAAGTTGCGTCAGATGATGATTATAAAAGGTGGTGGTGGTAAACATCACGTGATGAGCAGGGGAAATACATGTGGCGAATGTGTGACTTGGGTTCTGTAGGAAAGGTACAACTGAGTGGTGGGTTGCAAACAGAAACCCAAACAGCTCAACAGACAAACATACAACATATTTCAATCTGCTCTTCCGTTTCCAGCTGTCCTTTCCCCTTCACAGGCTCTTATTTTTCTCCTTTAACCACCCAAAAAAACACTTTCACACACACGCACACACACACACATACACACACACACGCACACACACACACACACACACACACACACGATGATTGGGATGGGACACTGTCTGCTTGCAAATGATAGAAACTCACTGACAAATGTTTAGTAATGCATACATGACGCAACTGACCAAAATTAAATCATGCCTTTCAAGTGCAATCATCTAACCTTATTGAAACACAAAAGGCATACTGAGAGAGTCCACAGAAGAACAACTAAGATGGTCCCTCAGTTAAGCAAGGTGAGCTACAGTGAGAGGCTGAAGGATACAGATTCGTCCTCCTTGGAGAAGAGAAGAGATATAGATGACTTTGGTACAGACATCATGCTTTCTAATTCTGTTGGACGACGAGAAATTGAACAGGTCTTCTTCTTGAGATGCAGCGTCAGAATGACTAGAGGCCACGACAAGAGGCTTTTTAGAAAAGACGTAAAGAAGGACTTATTTATTATTTTAAGGATGACGGATGACAGGAGTAGGCTAAATTGTGAGTGGCGGCAACTTACAAAGTTCAAGAGATGTGTCCCTACGAGTGTACATTTCGCTTCACATGCTATGCAGATGGTTGATTACAAATGGGAACTAGCACATACGTGCAGGCTCAGGCATGTAGTCATGCACACATACACAGTCAAACAAACATGCATAAATACACCCTCATACAAGAAGACGCAAACACTGAGATATTAACAGACATACAGGGCGACAGCTAGATAACCAGACAGAGAAATGGATAAACACATAGACACAGAGAGAAACACATAAAGAGGGCACATAAAAAGAGACAGGCAGACGGACTGACTGACATACTGACCGACAGGTAAAGAGAAAAAAACAAACATGGTTTCGTACGTTTGCCTTCTTCAGCGATGTGTATGAAAATACAAAGGCTCACAGAGGATACAAAGTAATTCAAAGGAATTCAAACTGCACCAAACCACTAGATTAATGAGGCAAGAGTTGGAAAGCATATAGATAATGGTACAAATGACCAACAAGAAAATTATACCTCCGCCACGGTACACATACTGTCATCAACATGGTACATGACATACATGTCTCTCAGTAACATTCTGTTGCTTCTCTTGAATGTGCCAAGTCTTGGCCCGTCCCAAGCCTTCGTGTCATGACAGGCTGTTCTCGGTATTGGCTCAATATCGTACCGCTACCGGGGTTAGACCGAGCCGTAAACTTACGTTCCCGCTCTCGTCTGGCAATTAGCAAAAGCGACAGAGTTATGAGATTGGGCATTTGTCTCGCGCTCGTTCAGTGGTAATTTGCTCAATTGCCTGTACCTTTAAGTTACTAATTAATCTGCCAATTAGTGTCCGGGTATGAAGTAAACCCTATCATCATTCATAAACGCCAGGAGGTTTGAGGTCGTTAGGATATTCATATTACAGCATTTGCATACCTACTTCCAGCTGTGTGTGTGTGTGTGTGTGTGTGTGTGTGTGTGTGTGTGTTGCTATTTCCTAGTTGTGCTGTACGGAGAAGGACTTCTACTCTAATGGGACCCCCATCTCTTGAACTTTCTCTACTGTCACACAACTTTTTACGCTTCTGTACGCTGTCTACATTCACAGTCCCCTCACTCAGGGTATTCCGTTCACCCACCAACCTTATACTAGAGAAGTACTTTTTAACATTTTCTAAACAGATTACTTGTTTCAATTCACGTCACATCCTGTAACTGTGCTCGCCTTGCATCTTGCGTAGAACTGATCATTGTCAACGTCTTCAAACCAGTTTATAACCTTAAAGGCCATGATCAGGTCATCATTTACTCTTCTTTCTTTATTGAGTGACAAGTCAGAATAGGATGTGATATTATCCCTGTAACTCACTTCTTTTAATTTCTCGCAAAATCATCCTTGTCCTCCTCTGGATCTCTAAAAATAATTATTTGTGATCCTTTATGATTGCTGACCAAATATGTAAAACATGTAGAATGTGATAATCTTGCCAACTTATCTTTTTTTCCATGAACTTCAACACAGATCTGATATTTGCCCGCGGACATTTTGTCTATTATTTCCTGGACTATTATTTCCTGCCTGATACAAGTCATACTGTGGCCTTCTTTCGCCATATCCCATCCCCATTATTTCACATTCTGTTGTGTAAAATTTCATCAAACATCTATCACACTAACTCTGAAGTTCGTCTTGGTCTGTTTGTAATTTAGTGCAATCCTCCATACTCTTTACTTTCTTAATGACTCTGGCATCACCCGCAAACATATTCAGGAAGGAGTCCAATCATTCTGATAGGTTGTCTACTTAAAATTAAGAACTGTAATGGTTCTCGAGCAATGCCTCAAGCCACTGGTAACCCCAAACTATATCGAAAAGGCTTCTTGCACATATGATTCTTGTTCCTCCCACTAAGATGATCTGTACAGCAAAGGAATCTTAATTTTATTCCTGCTTAAAGATGCAGATGCTTTTCTTACCTTCTGTGTGGTGTAGTGTCAAATGTTTTCAGGCGGTCTAGGACAAAGGCACACCCTACTCTTTTGTCTATAACAGAGCTCACTCTCCCATAGACACCCTTGAATTTCATGACATACGAACCCCTTTCTTTATCATGATGTTGTCTCTCACTCCAGTAGTTTCTCTTCTGCAAGTCATTTATTTTCTGATTATCTTTGCCGGTACCTTACTTACAGATCGCGCTTCTTGAGAACTGTTTGTTGTTCAGCGAATCCTCCCGGTTAATTTTCCTCAGAGAGGAATAAAGTTTGCCATCTTCCACACCTTTGACACTTTACCTTTCTCCGGCGACGATCTGGACGACATTTCGAGTGGTCTGTCAAATGTATCTGTACACGCCTTCAACATATATGTTGAGATTTCATCAATATCATTGGCAATATATTATACGAGTCAAGGTCCTTTAGTGAGCTATCTATGTCTTCCATGCTTGGTTCCTGCGTACCGCTAGGAACAGACGAAGGACGACGACCTCATGTGTTCGTATCCACTCATATGTAATGCTCTGATATCTGAGCCCTACATCCACAAACAAGCCCAACACACCTTTCTGTAGTTTCCCTGACCGCTTCATGTGCCCTGGTGCAATCCAATGGCAGCATCTCGCTACAAATAGCTTTATCCTATGCATGCTAGACACATGCCTGCATGTTTGGGCCTCAGTCATACAAAGTATCTTTCATTTCACCCTACCATCTCATTCACGGTCTTTCCCTACTTTTACAGTCCATTCTGTTACATAAACCTTCATACTCAGTCTTTTTTCACTCATCATATCCATATATCCAAATCATTCCAGCACACCCTTTTCAGGTCTTTCATACATAGTCTTACTACCACACGTCCCTCTTATTCTAACACTTCTCAGTTGAGCAACCGTTCATACACCACATGATATTCTCAAGCATTTTGAATCCAACACATCCACCACCTTTGCTACTTTTTTTTTGCATATGGCCCATGCCAAGCATCCGTAAAACACCGTCTGGATTAACATACCATCATACAGTTTTGCCAATACAGATCAGCAACCACTCTTTCCACACACTACCCAGTACACCTAGGACCTCAGCCCCCTCACCTATGTTATAGCTTTCTTAAGCTGTAATGGTTCCATCCCCTGCCGTAATCCACTCCTAGACATCTAGAACTCTACTTCTTCTAGATGGTCGCCATTCAAACTCATACTCCAACCAAACTGTCAGTCTCCTCTGCTCTACTTTATACCTTCATTTTTATTGACACTGACCCTCAACTTTCTTCACTCACACACTCACCCAAGCTGAGCTGAGAAACCAGTTTTTGCAGTTTCTCACTTGAGTCTACCAGAGCCATGTCAACCACAAACAGCAAATGACTCACTTACCCCCCCACTCCCGACACACTGCAGACCCGCCCTTCTCTCCAAGACCTTCGCATTTACCTCCCTCACTACTCCATCCTTAAATAGATGAAAGAGCCATAGTGACATCACACACCCATGTTGCAGAGCCACCCGCACTTGGAACCACTCCTCCTCCTCTCTTTCTACTAGCACGCGCGTCTTACTGTCTTCATATAAATGCACTGCCTTTATTAGCTCACCTCCCACACCATATATTAGTAATACCTGCCTTATAATCTCTCCAGACCCATAAACGCCTCATGGAAATTCCTTTGATTCTATGAGAGTTTTTCACACAGATCTTCAAAGCAAATGCTTGATCCACAGAGCGGATTGCTTTCATCATCACCTTGAATCTCAACGTCTTCTTTCTCATCAGTAGTAAAGCTTTTGTTGGGAGAGTTCCATGAATGACATCCTTTCTTGTGTTAGCAATGTTTGGTCATCCTGTCTTAAACACTTGAAGACATCTTAAGTTGTAGCACTTGATATCTCGAAAGCTCTTGACAGAAATTGATCTCCACCCTCTCCGTTTTTGGCTATTCTGCTTCACCTTAGTCACTCATATCTAGCTGCTTCCTCTCTGGTCAGTCAATCACCGTAACTGTTGATAGATTAACCTCTTCTTCCTTACTTACTAAAAGCTATGTCCTTATTGTTGTGTTTAGCGTTCTTCTTATTTTTTTTCTGTATTTTTCAGCAGTTTCCATCCCAAAAAAATCAACTGTATTCTTATGATGACAATTCGACATTCACTTCGACGACCCAACACTCATTTCCACAGTTTTTCAAATCTGTTGCCCTCGTGACAACCTTGTTACCCTATATTTTAACAGAATTTTTGCCGAGAAACATATGTAAATATAACGCCTCTTGAGACTTATTTCTTCCCGGTTCTCTCACTAGAGTCCCCTTCCAGCTTTTCTATCTCCTTTAGCGGATCTGAAACGTCACCAGTTAACGTAGCACCCACGCTTGGTATCTAATATATATATATATATATATATATATATATATAGAGCGAATAGAGAATGAAGCAAACGTATAACAGGAGACCTATTGGCTTCGGATGAAGTTATTTACGAATAAAAAAAAAGAAAAAAACGGATGATCTGTATTCCCACTTTTACTCGATGACAGCTTTCTGTAACTGAGAGAATCTGTTGCTCTGCCATCTGTTGCATAAACAGACACCTTATCCAGTATTCAGTTACCCTATTCGTAAATCATCAGCTCATTTCTTCCCGACATTGTATCAATGTCATTAAAGTTTTGGGTATCTTAGAACCTCTGTTATAACACCGTAGAACTCTCGCCTATGTTGATAGAATAGTCTAACTTTCTTTAATCTTACCTCATAGGGCTTGTACCATAGTCTTGGTATTAATCCTGTTGCCGTTTTCTTGATTTTTTTTCTAATTTAGGGAGTTATTTTCATAGGCCAGAGACCAGACCTCTCCCAACTACTCAAGATGTGGTCGTGTTAGAAAGTTACAGGGGGATTGGCATAGTGTTTGATGTCTTAAAATAAATTTGTCTTCGTAGGAAGTTCTAACGTTCTGTCAGCATTTTGAGCCGGGACTGTACTTGGTCTTGTGGATTTTAGGTAATTGTTGACGCTGCTGCCATGACCTTTCCCCTCCTGGACCGCTGCCGACGTTATTTTTTCGAGAAAAGGAACGGTAAAGGATGGAAGGAGGGAGGGTAGATAGAAGAGTGTGTTGTCAACTGCTACGTGTGAGATGGCGAGATTGGAACGTAGACTGAAAGCTTGCAGCCAATGTGGGGATGAGGAAGAAAACAAAGACAGCTACACAGTAGACCTTAAGGAAAATAGAAAAAAACAGACAAAAAGAGAGAAAGAAAGGAGAGAATTTGAAAAGAGAGAGTAAGAAAAAGATAGAAAGGAAGAGAATGGGAAGAAAAGAAAGAAAATGAAAAACAGAGAGAGAGAGAGAGAGAGAGAGAGAGAGAGAGAGAGAGAGAGAGAGAGAGAGAGAGAGAGAGAAGCAATCTTAAATTAGTACTAAACTCAGCTCTCCTATATACGCTACCCACAAGCTTGGCACACTACTACCTTCATCCTACGCCCTTCATACCTACCTAAGTGAAAGAAACAAGACGCAAAATACTCCATAGCCTAAAAACGAGTTATACGTTCCTCATCCCGGTGTCTGTCTGGTATAGCTAGGTGCGTACCTCTTCCAATGTCGCTTCTGTTCCTTCCCCATACATCTCCTATGATTAGAACAATTTCCATAGACAAATCGTGAAAGGAAGTGCTCTCTTGTTGGACGGGAATGAGTGAGTGACTAACATTAAGACCGACTTCATTGTGTGGATTTACAAGGTGTCACTTGCAATGTACCCTCAACTGACTAAGGTGGTAAGCTGCAATAGTGGCAAAATCTGATGTTAAGGCGTTCTGCTGCATATCATTATTCCGTTTCGCATTTTTCTTGAATTAAACAAATCAATTTTCCTGAGAAAGATCGAATCAGCTTTATACTGGTATATTATCAAAAGCTTTTTCATTATCGTTAATTCACTCGGAAATTTTCCGATTTATACGATAGTTATATTTAGTCAAATGATAGAGACTTTCAGTATAGTTATTTGAGATAATTTTCTTTTCGGTGTCATTTATAATGTGAATACAAAAAAAAAAACTGATAAAAAGCCTAAATATCTCTCAATTTTAATTTACTAATAACCAAATCATGTTCAACAGATATCAGTTCCTTCCAGTTTTTCATTTCAAATTAGGCCATTACCATCTGACTTTACTGTTTCGATAAATTGCAACACTGATAACAGTATTTACCAGATAATATCGATTGGACTGATAGCAAAAATGTGATGGTAATTGAAAGAGGGTGGATATCCAGATGGTGGTAAATCTGGCGTGTAAAGTGCGATGACTGTGTGTGTGTGTGTGTGTGTGTGTGTGTAACCATCTTGTGACCCGGTCTTGTCACCGAGATATCATCACCCTTCGGGTTACTGTAAGACCTGTGAACCTTCATAATCCTGTAGAAGTCATCCGGTGTGTAGTCAGGTGAACATCGATAACTCCTCCGTGGGTTATTATCACAAGAAGACGTCTTACCATTCTTTCCCTACATCAGAACCACGGACGAGGCTGCTGCAGGGTAAAAAAAAAAAACAGAATCATCAAGGAATACCACACATAACTGATCAAGCGGCAGATGAGACTGACGGAGTAACAGTAGAAAATATCCAGACAAATGTTCTTGAGCGAAAGGTCTCTTTTAAGAGCTTACCCTAAACGTAGATCGGGAGGTGGGCAGTGGAAGACCTACTTAACCATATATTTGGAGTTACTTTATCCAGTATTCGTGCCAATATCACTCAGAAACTGGGTAGGCCGGAAAGATTAATGCATTGAGCGCCCTTCAGATAGGTAGTGCTAGAGGAGCCGAGGACGATCTGGCTTGCCATGCTCTGCACCTCCTGTAGGAATTCCTGTTATGTGGTGGATGAGACGGAAGACCACAAGGGGGAGGAATGTTACTGCGGAAAAATGGTTAGTTGTGCAGACGTTCCTGAGCTGAAGCGAGTACAAGTACTTTGGGATCGACGAAAGAAGACGAGACGATAGTTGTAAGGTATGTTGATGGCATCAAAGTGGTTCTACCTGTTTAGTATGTCGTCCATAGTGACACGGAGAACCTTGTTGAACCGCTCTACTTTGAGGAGGCTGGGACCAAGTGGGACACAAAGGGATGGGAATAGGATAGAAGTGTTGTTAAAGAGAATGACCATGTCTTGGTTTGGTCGATGGTGACGTGATTATCGGTGTATGTGTGTGTGTGTATGTGTGTGTATGTGTGTCTGTGTGTCTGTGTTTTGATAATGTTTACTGTACACTTCCAAATTACATGCACGCGTAGGTTCATCAATACGTGTGTTTGATTCAAGTGATAATATAAAAATGTGGAGACGAACAATGCCTCTGGTATCTTGATGACCATTTGTTCCATTGTTTTTAGCTCATCTGAATATCGCTGATATAACAGACATTTAACAAATCTGACGTTTTTATTGCCTCGACCAGCAAGACGACACGACAGCCACCTCCTGACGTTTCTCTGAAGAAAGTGACTGCTATATGGTCAGTCTTCATTGCGAAATGACAACATAAAGTTGAAAGACAGCGACAGTCATAAGGCTTTTAGTATATTACACTTTCACCTAGAATATTTCAATATATATTTCACATAGACTATTTCCATCTTGATAAAACGTAAGGCAAATCACGTTAGTATTGAGGGTGGAATATCATCAAACTCTTACAAGAATGTCGTGTATACAGATAGGTTCCCGTGGCCTCATGTTGTATCACAGGGAGTCGAAAGCGATGGGCTTTCTTCCGTAACTGCCTCGGGGGATAGCTCGTCACAAGACCTTCAGCCACGTCTTATCTGAGGCATTACTCACGTGCATAATGTAGGTGTCCCACCCTCAACGTCGACTACATGCCAGATGAAACGCATGATACGACAAATGTCAGCAGAACGCTGCCGCTCCTGAGACTACCGTGTTGAACCATCAGGAGAAGAACAATGGTGAATAAAATAGTAATATCTCTTGATCGGGAAGCAGAGCAATAACCACCGCAATGCCGTGTCGGGTTTATCGTTGTCCGAGGATGACGTGGAATGATGATGGCTGCGTCACTCCTCAACAGACCTCTCACACCAAGGGGTTAAAGAAGTTGAGGTAAAAGGCTGCTGCGCTGTCTGCAAGATGACATAACGTGGCACCGCAGCGAGTAGAACAGTTCTCGGTCTCTCCTGCAGACATTATGTGCCATGAGAACATGTGATGCTGTTATGATCCTCTCCTGCAGACGTGATATGATACCACAGGAAAGTAGAGTTATTGTTTACCTCAACTACAGACGCATTGTGGCATGAGAACAAGAAAACGAGCTATGATTATCCTCTTTTATAGAAGTGATATGGCACCGTAACAAATGGACCTGTTGCTGGCCTCTGCCACATTTGTAATGTGTCAACATAACAGGTGAAACTGTTGCTGTTCTGCGCTACATGAGTATTGTGGCACAAGAAGAGAAATCATTGTTTTTCTCCGCTACGCAAGTATTGGGGCACCAAAGGTAGTAACACTGTTGCGGTCCCATGCTAAAAACATATTGATACGTCAAAACAATCAGAACTGTTATCATCCTCTGTTTCAGACCTTCTGTCGAATCATTACAAGTTTAAGCGTTGCAGTTACCCGCAGCATACCTAATGTGGCATCAAAACAGGTGGAACTTCTAGTGAAGTTATTTGTAATCACAAATGAAACTGTTTTTGTCGTCTGCAAGAGACTTATTACAGCAGCACAAGTAGAACTGAATTTTTGTATTTGTAACAGACATAATGTGGCTATAGAATTAGTGGAACTGTTGTTGTCCTTTCGTACAACCACATGATAACATCACAAGTGTTACTGTTTCTGTTTTGTGGTAACCATAGCAAGTGCGTATGTTGTTTTCTTATATCGTAGGTATATGGGGCACAAATAGCAAGCTGAACGGTTGATTGGTTAGCAGTTTGGGATTTAGGCCCATAAACTGCCAAAGTCATTAAGGTCGTCAACGTAAGCTACATCCACCAATCGAAAAATCTTGAACACCTTCTTCAAGTGTTAAAAGATAATTCTAAGACCACATACACACTCTCACTGTGCATGTGGTCCATATGTGTAGAGCACTTGCAGGCCTCTGGTGTAGCTGTAATATGACAACACAACCAGTAGAAAGATATAGCTGTCGTCTCTCACAGATTTATTGCACGGCCGTAACAAGTGGAACTGTTGCTATCCGTTTCTACGCACGAAATATGGCATTACACCGGCTGGTTTGTTATATTATGACCGTATTTTGTACCTCATCGACATGGTATTAGATAAGAAGCCCCCTTTTTTTAACTTTCTGCTTGTAATATCTTAATGCTAATGTCTGATTGTAAAATCTTCTATTTCTAGATTAGAGTCACTTGCAAGCTGATGCCCCCAACACCTCAAGATGATCAGGGTCGTGTTGCGAACAGTGGTATGTGGATACAAACCTCTAACCTTACTCCCATTACGAGATTTTCATCTTTCTCAGTAGGTTCCTCTACCTTACGTAATGCTTTCGAATCTTTTTACTCTTATCATTTCTGCATTCATGTCTTAGAACCCTTATACTTATCTGATTGACATCAGGAACTTAAGTAACTTCTTCCACATCCCTCCTTGCGAAGTATATAAAAAAAAAAGGAAACTTTACAGACAACTCTCAAGTGTTGTCGTTGATGAATCCCGTCTCCCACACGGAGCTAGGGAGGCATGGAGCTTCTTTCTACTCAAGTGAACCACTGTGTGATATGAGTGAATAGATGGGGCCAAATCCGATTACATGTCATCTCTCCACACGATAGACGAAGTGAAAGAGAAGCCTTCCTTACGGGTACTCATTAAAGAAAAAAAAAGTTGCCGAAAGGCAGGGCTAAGGCTGGCTCAACACAGGAGTGCCTGCGGTAACGGAAGAACGAGTCGTGCGAGTTTTGTGTTGTTAAATGTTATGAGTGAGAGACAGAGAGAGAGAGAGAGACAAATAGAGGGAGAGTTTTGTAGTGAGTGAAAGTGAGTGTGCGAGTGAACGAGTGAGTAGGATGGTACAGTAATGGGGGTACAAGAACGCTAGTTCCAGAACTCGCAAGCGTACAAGCGGCCTTGACCTTGAGAAAGGCTGAACCTTCAAAAGGTAATAAACCTGACCTTTTGCTCCTGCCAAGACATCGGTCGACTTCACTTTACTGCGAGCACTGATGTCGTCCGTCATGATCATTCACTGTACGTGATATACTCCAGCATTGTTCAAGCTGCTCTCCTCTATGAACTGTACTATAGTGCTGTTAGATATGCCGTTCAATTATTTGCTAATTAGTCGTGTCTCCCTATGAAAATATATAAGAAAAACTTTTGTGAGTATATTTCTTCGGGTGATGGACGGAAGAGACACCTTAAGCCATGGGTGGGTTAAGATAACTTATCAGAGCAAGTTTCATTGATCCACACACTCGCACTTCTCCGCTACAAGTGCCACCCCACCACTCTGTTTCCTTAATGAAATTGTTCTTTACGTTTCTACGAGTACAGTTTGAGAGGTGTTTAAGTATACTAGTTTGCTTAAACTGATCCGTTATTCCATAATCTCCAATAGTTACGTCGTCTTTAGCTAATGAAATCGACAATACTGATACGGGACGTTGGTACAATTACTCTAGTGCAGTGAGTTGGCAAGGAGTGCTAGAAATATAACCAAGAATATATAAGGAAGTTTCCCCCAGTGTTTTCAGTTTTGGCTGGGCGGAGAATGTCATTACCAATGTCATCTCTTTATTCATTATATTGTATGAACCAATTATGTTGATGGCCTGATGGCGTGATCAGATAGAAGTACGTGTCAAAGTCCGAGGTCACATAGAGACTGGATATAAATGGTTGTAATATATCACAGGTAGAGAACTCTCACCACGACGCCTTTACAAATATGAATTGTGGTCCCGATCCTTGGTTAAGAATAGTGACCTCTGACTGTCACCCGTCACCTACCCACCTGTTCTTGTTGGTTGTGAGAGCAAAGAGCGCCCCATGGTGATGGTGTCGACAGGAGATAAACGAGGCCGATGTAACATGAAGTTTACTAACGTGCAGCTGACGTACTTCGTTAATCTTTCAAGAACAGTGAAAGCTAATCCAAGGTCCAGTCCCGCCTGGCCAGCAAGCCTATAGACCACCAGTGCCCGCTGCTTCACTCATGAAGCTTCATCACCTGAAATTATGAAACTGCTTTTTTTTTTTCTTCCTCCCTGTTCCAGCTAATTATAACTATTTACCGCTTGGGTGGGAAATGAGCCAGACCTAACTGAACAAACAGGTCCAGCTGGTCTTGTGTAAATAGGGTCGGTGCGGCGGTGGGGAGATAAAATGAGGGACAGGCAAGTCTCAGCGAGGAGAGGAGACGTGTCCACGGAAAGTCTCACTGAGGAGCTAAGGATGCAACATGAGGGACAGTGAGAAAGTGAGGAGAGGAAATGAGGGACAGACGAATGTCACTGAGGCGGTGGGGAGGTAACATATAAAGACAGGCTCAAGACGAACCACGACTGAGGCTTCTCAAGCTTTCTTCAGCAGTCGACTTTTATGTACATAAACCAATTGTTTTCAAAATACTCTTGACATACAAGAAGAGCAAAGTAACTTCAGTTGGGTTGAGAGAAAAGAATATCATTGTGAAAATTCTTTTGTACTTTCGCTCCCCTTGTCAAGGTAAGACACAAAAGATTACTGATAGTTCAGTCACTAGTTATCTTTAACCATCCCTGATAAACCTTCATTATAGATGATTCATATATATCCCAGATAGTGATTTGATGATGACAGTATGCAAAGTAGCCTCGCAGCGTCCCATAACCCACTATTAATGGGATTCTTTGTTTGTTTTCTATCTCTTTATTGAGACTGATAATCTAACGACCATTAAGGTGATGCAAAAAGCTGTGCGGATTATAGATATCCTGATTGTTCCGTCTTATACAGTGCATATTATTCCCTTCACAGTTTAACTTGATTCCTTGTGTCTTTTTGTTTCATTGTCCCCAGGTTTTCTTTTCATCACATCAGTCTTCATGTTCTGGTCTTGTTTGATAGTTCCAGACACTGCTCCTTCTCCCGATAACCACCAGATATTATTGATGATCTCTGTACGCTGTGTTAAGGACAAGTCAACATTTGCTGAAGAGTGTCTGTGACACTCAGTTAACACCCTTCAAATCCGAGCCGTAATCTCATGATCATAACCTCTTCTTTCCTCTCATTATATTTTTGCTGAGTCGCCTCAACTGAATTGATTTTCTTTTCATGACCTTTGATGACAGTCATGAAATCCCTATTGTCCTTACTCATCTGATACTTCACATATTCTTTGATCTGATTTCTCACGTTCGTTATGGTTTCAAACTATATATATCCTTTGATCCTCTTTTTCAGTAATATCGATTTTCTTCAGCTTTATGGTTTATATTGGCTCATTCTTTATTTCTTCCTGTAGCCTCTTGTCTTTTGGTATAATCACAACAGATTGCTTATGGTACCTCCCCTGTCTGAATGTAGTATTTGTGATTTAGAAATACAGTTAGAAAAAAAAAAAGAAGATGCTTTCTTTGACTGGGCGCTATTTACAACAGGCTTAGCTTAGCCTGGACTGATTGGCTAATCTTAATTTCCTCGTCTTGGCTTATGGCTTCCTGTTTGCCTGGTTTGGCTTTATGGTCCCCTATTTGCCTGTTTGGCTTATGGCTTCCTGTTTGGCTTATGGCTTCCTGTTTGCCTGTTTTATACACTGCTAAACGTCTTCAGTTGTTCCAGGAGTCTTCTAAGAACAACAAATGATCATCATATCGACTCAAAAACATTTTTGTTCTAGTTTACTGAACTTTGCACTCGTATTTGATTTGAATTTATGGTCCTCACACCCTCATCGTTATCTCATTGCCCAACTGCCACAGTAAAATATTGTAACCATGAGGTGTTTCTATGAGTAACACTTGATTTTCTTTTTGGCCCAAGCAAAACGTGCGCTGGAGGTGCTCGGTCAGTTGAGCTTTACAGTTGCCAGTTTGGGAATTGATACTATTCTTTCTTTCATTTATTGTCGCACTTGTCCATTGAATTTATTTTTTGAACTTCTTAGCTCATTTCATGACAAGTATTCCCACTACCTTCTGGTTGGTATATAGAATATGAAGAGGTTCCGAAGGGTTTTGTTTAAAAGTTTAAAGAATTATTTTATGTAAAGATTCTTACAGTGGTGAGGTCAAGGAAATTCTTTCATTATATATTTTTTCTCTCAAAAGGAGCCTCAAAAGCAAAATGTCCAACGTAGACTTTCGCAAGCATCAACATACTTCACTAAGAATGTACACGTTCCATGCTCTTTTCGAAACTTCAAGAATCATGAAAAATGGGTAGTGTACATTAACCTTTCAGATTTTTTCTCTTTGCCGTAATTTCGATCCACAAGTACGGATGTTTGCCAATTGATTACTGAATATACTCGAACAAACTCATTACCGAGTTACATTCATATCACCCTGGTTATACTGTACAGAAAGATATTCAAGAGGATTCATGAGAAACGGTTAGAAATCCTCCAAAGTTGACCTTAATGCTTTTGAAGTTGGATCCTTTTTTCTTTCTATTTTAGCCATGACTTCAAGTTTTGAATCGTTTCTGATAATACTTATCCAGTAAAGCCATGATAACATTGCCAAGTGGAGGAAACTCCATGTATATATTTTCAAGCATAGAAATGTGTGAAATCAAACAACTTGCCTTTTATAGCCCACACCACCATTACAATTGACCCTCAGTATTTGTTGCCTGTTTAATGACCCCACGATGTGTGCGAATAGTTTGTGTTCTGCAGCTGAACAGCCTTAACTATCGGGAAGCTTCATCTATGCATCTGTCATCGTCTTTCGATAGCGACACATCTCAAAACGTCTCAGCCAGCAACTCTCTGATAGGATGATGACCACTCAGAGTTGGTCATTCAGACGCACCTCTCAATCAGATCCCCATCAGGAGGAAGAGTTTATACCCCTCACGCTCCAACACGGTCCCGCCTCTGATGGTGAGGGACAAATAAGACAACAATCAGACGTGAGGTCAGGGTGCTGCGAGATGAGTTGGAATGATTTGAGTTTTAGGATCGTTCTTCAAGTTGGGATCCGCTGTCGCTAGTGGAGGCGTGTACCTCTGACGCCTGTCTTGTTCATATTGACCCGCTTTTTGCCTTATCCACCCGTCAGTGGAAAACGTTACGAAGGTGGATTATGTTCGACAGACAAAAAGCCACAATGTTATATCACAAGACACGATGATTCATAGCCTAGAAGTATAGTTCATGATTTTCATAAGCTATGAATCAACGTGTCAGGTTGTTTCTCGAGGTTTGATCATCACCGTCCTGATAAACCTGGGTGGGGTGGTGTTGTGAACAAGGGCGTGGTAAGCGGCAACTGATCATAGTGCCCGGTACTATGAGGAACTGGGGAAATATTAACACACAACATCTCGATTCATCAACAAGGCTGTCAGAATTCTTTTATCTAGCACGGCGGTGAAGATCGTAATCATTGATGAACTGGAAGTGAAGCATTGTTAGTGGATACGACAGGGTATTACAACGTCATCTAGGAATCAGTCATGAGTTCCCGTACCAGTTATTATCTGCGAGACTAGATCTCCATCAGCCATGAAGCTACGAGCTGAAACGTTGATTTTAGTCCTCGACCTGCCATCCACACCCACACCCACACCCACCCGATCCGGTTCATCCTATGAGGAATTTACCTGTGATGGTCCCAAATCAAAATCCTGGGCATTCAACCCACTAGCCGCCACACGAACCCACTCACCCACCCTTTACCCGCCGTCGTGAGGTTTAGAGTTCAACTATCGAAGGATTTGTGGTGATGAACCAGTAACAGAATGTCAATTCGTGGTTACGTAACGCATTTTTGTAGCACCAAATCCGACGTGTGGGTCTGAATGTTGTATTAGATTAGTATTCCAACAACAACAAGTGGATAAAGTGAGGAATATTTTCACAGAGAATTCCAGATAATATTTCATATCTTACGTAGGGTTATGTCTGCGTAGATGTCGTAGGTATATGATATACTATTATCCTGCAAACACTATAACTCACATAACCATTGTCTACCCTCTCGTCTGTTTTATTGTCTATTAAGAATATTTAAAGATATTCAGAATTGCCTCTTTTACTTCACAAGATACTTCTTTGATTAATGTCATCATCATCTCCGTGATAACAACTATCAAGTTTCTGCATGATACAGCTATCATCGCTTTCAGATCGTTTCATCTTTTGTTATTTTCAGTTCGAGAACTCCTGCAATACTAGAGCTCCTTACCAGAACTTCTGCATTACTAGAGCTCCTCCAGTACTAGAACTCCTCCAATACTAGAGCCCCTTACCAGAACTCCTGCAATACTAGAGCTCCTCCAGTACCAGAACTCCTGCAATACTAGAGCTCCTTACTAGAGCTCTTGCAATACTAGAGCAGGTTTAAAGATTAGACATATGCAGCAATTCTTGTTCTTTAGCCTCCAGGTTGATGATTTTGTCCTGAACTCTCTGTGTGAGATAGGCTCCCATTATCCAGAACTACCACGCATTCTAAATCATTAATTAATATGTAAATGTTAAAATCTGTTGTGAATGAAAAGGGAATAATTATTGTGCCCCTATTTTGACCATTATGATTCATAGGGTTATGAGCGAAAACTATCTGATGGTGGAGCAGTCGACTTCGGTATAATCATACGACTCTGAAAACCTGAAAATTTCCATAAATGACTGACCAGAATGATAGATTTATTTAATAATGTGAACAAGTGACTCACCCGATAAAAAGAAAGTAATAATTTAGAATCTCGATTAGGGTTCTCTTCAGTAAGCTCACGTTTTCGCATTGCACTATAATTTCTTGATGTAATGCAGTATTAGAAATGAACCGCTGTATCGCACCAACAAACTTCAGACTCCCTTTACGTAGCTGTTGGCTTCGTATCTGCTTTACGTCAAAATACCACACGTGAAATTCCCGTGGAAAGATTCATCATACATTCGCCTTTCCACGAGTAATTTCTTTCAGTGAGACATCTTTAGCGTTAGGTATTCCTCAGTGTACAGTTTTCTCTGAACCAGTCATCCATCGGCCACACAGGCTCTGAGCACGTTAGCGCAAGAAGAGAGCAGACATTTGTTACCGTGATAAGTTGGACGCTAATGCCGCCAGGATCTGATCGCCTTAATTATAGATATCATCAAAGACAAATGGAGGTCGACATCCCATTGGATGTGGTTGAATTTACTGAGTAGCGGCCAGGAGCGGTGCGGTGAGGTGCGACCCGCTCTCTGTTTTGGTGTCTGGTGTCATATGACCATCTCAGACGCTTCGACGAAAAGCTAGATTTTACCACCAAGCATCATCGTCTCCACCCTCAGTCAGCCTCCTTCACTGAGCCTCACAGCCGAAGACCAAACAGCTTATGATACGCCACGAAGAGGAGGAGCTTGTTATCGCTACAAACTAGCTGAGCGCCACCCTATCTTATGGGCGAACAAGACTGATCAGTCATATGGAATTTATGACAGGCAAATAAGGCTGAATATCACGGTTGCTTAGTAACTCTCAAGGCCTCTCTGAACCAGTCGACGGAGGTCAGTAGGATGACGCCCTTGTTGTTTTCCCACTCGGATTGATCGATAGGGAAGATGCACGTTTTTAGGTATTCTAGTGAAAGCTTTCCTGTTCCAGCTATCACCGTGAGGAGTGTCAGTGTTCGATTCACTGTGGTTTAAGTCAAAGGAAGCCAAGAAATTCGTCTAAACAGAAGATTCTGTCAAGAACAGTACATGAAAACACAGTGATATCTTTTATTACATTATATTGATAATAATTATGATAATGATAATGACAATAACAGCAGTAATTTTAATAGTGTGATAATAGTGATGATGATGATGATGATTATAGTAATAACAATAATGATAACAATGATGATAATTCCTGGTCTAGTACAAGTTTCATGCACAACTGCCCAACAGTCCTGTTTAATGTGCCAGGTAACGCAACCATGTTGCCTGCAGCACCACTTGCTACAGTGTTGCACTCACCATGAGGCATGTAACTGCCGTCACCGTCTAGCATAAAGCATACAACAATTGTTCATCATGACACATGATAAGCAGCAATTGCTCCCTGGTTTCACAAATATCCCACGTGTAGTATTTTCTGGAGTTCGGTTTTTCATACAAATGAAAGTTTCTTGGGGAAATCGCGTCAGATATATGTGGTTCAGGAGGAGGAGGAAATGATGTAGTGTGTGTGTGTGTGTGTGTGTGTGTGTGTGTGTGTGTGAAGAGTGTGCACCATTGCAGTAAGTTAGTGCAATGGATGTGAAGTGCCTGCATCATGGAGGGGAAATGACATAGCAAGTGGAAGTGAGTGCGAGGAATGTAGATGATAGTGATGTTGTGGATGCTGGGTCTATCTTCCATGGTGTGAGTGTGAGGGATGTGTGTCGCGATGGATAAATGATGCAGTGGGTGCAAATTACGTACGCAGTGTTGAACACGTGTTGCAGCAGGTGCGAGAGCCGCGTGTCATGATGACGAGACATTATGATGGACGTGAGAGATGGACGCCATCATGCGGATACGGTAGGTGAGTGTGGGGGGAATATGAATCATAGTGAGTTGAAGCTATAAGTTTAAGGGATATGTATCATCATGGGGAAATGGAGGGTTGGATGTACGGAATTTGAGTCACAGTATGTAGTTAATGCGGATGGTGTGAGTGTTACGTACCATGAGGAGATATTGCCATGTGTATGATGGTTTTGCCTAATGGTGAGGGGATTTTGTGGTGGCTGCTGTGGATGAATGTCAGTGTGGAGATCTTTTGGTAAGTATGAGGGATATGCGTCGTGGTGAGGAGATCTTGTGGCAGGTATGAACGGTGTCCATTGCAATGTGGATGACATATACTTTGGTTATATGCTACCGGATACCGTTGTGTTAATCTGATCTCACTCCCGTCTGGTGTTCCTGTAATAAGGTCATACAGCAGGGTACATAAGATAATATCTTGGTCAGAGGAAGCATGGGTAAGGGTGGTAGGGACGACATATTTGCGCGAAGGGAGGGAGAGTGGTGACACACCTGTGATTGTTGGGGTAGAAGGAGAGTGGCAACACATTTAAAAACGGGAAAAGGTCTTGGCGATGCACCTTTGTGTGGGGAGGAATGGTCACAACATACCTGAAGCAGTGCATGTGCCTGGAGAAAGTGGAAGTAATAGCAACGAGTATAACAACAGTGGTGCCAGAAATAACCATGCGTGGAGGACGTTGTAATAGGAACATCTTGCGATGAATAAGTGGTAGTGCTATTACAGTGTGTGGGAAAGAGTAATAGCAATATACTTTCGTAAGGGCCTAAGAGCTCTCACTGGCTGTAGTGCTGCTTCCATAACACAGTGGGATGTAGCATGAAGCCTTGGGGCAACTCCCAGTAGTCTTAATAAATGATCGCTGATTACTCCCTAACGGCAGCTATGGCCTGGCTAAGATGGTATTAAGGATATCAACTCTCTAAAGAGAGATACATCCAATTACACCACTATATAGCATTATCGAACCACAATGCTAGGGGGTTAGATGACATCTTAAGACTTAAGTATTAGGTCGTGATCATAATAACAAGCGACCAGCCTCAGAGAAGCAACATTAAGTACAGTAGATGATCTTACCGTGGCTGTGAGATAATTCGTACCCTGAATCGGGAATAAGGAATGAAAACCCCGAGTAGTCTGCCTGATACAAGTATCCATTCCAAGATAAACGAGGTTTACTTTAGGGTCATTAGAATTGCTTAGATTTTGAGATACATTACAGAAAAGTTGTAGTAGGTTTGGCTCCACTTTACCGAGTAAACAGACAATAGACCATATTCTATGGAGATTTTGAGTCGTTTTCCATCCTCTGCTCGAGGACATATCTTAAGAAACAGAGAAATTAAACGAACTTCTGCAGTCAGACTGTTGCCATTGTTGTCTGCACCCCGGTTCCTCTTTGGATCACTAACTAGTTGCTCTCTATCACGCCCACCTGTTGATTATCCCGTAAAGTGAGGGCAAATGCGTCTTAAAGTGAGTCACTTTTTGTACCACTTGATAAGCTATACACTCCGAGCTAATGGCGGCGCCAAGTGGATAATTCCCGCTGTGTTCTGGCTGCGAGTAATCTCTGCGATCTACGAGAGCAAGAGGTTGGTAATTGCCAGCAGGTACCAATTAACTAATAAGACGAAAAATAAAGTCATTTCAGGACTAATCCCGTGCGAGTGTTACCCGTCTGCATGACACAATATGATGGGGTTTTACCACCTCAGACGCGAGAGCTTGAATGTTGCCGTTGCATCGGAACATCTATGTTTCGCACTCCCGCAGCCTCCGACTCGTCTTTCACACGTACGTACATGGTCGGTAAAAGCTGAGTAGCTGATCAGAATAACAAGCAAGTCTTCTCTGAGATCACAATTGACCACATCAGCTTAAGAGCTTCGATGCAGGTCTTTGAAGCAGATCAGCTAATGCGAACGAAAGCTTTTAAAAGCCTTTTACATAATAATTTCGATCGACAGTTGTAGAGATGGCTACTTTCGTATTGTTAGTAATGACACACACAACCAGAAATAGTGTCGAACCTGAAATGTGTGTTTTAGAAGGTTTATGAGATTACAAATGCATGACACCGTCAAAAAAGTACATGGCAATAGAATAGTACAAAAGCATAACTAAATATGCTGATGGTTCCTTCTATTGCCCAGCATCAGAGTAATTAGGCAAGGTCAGCAGAGGAGAGACACAGATCGCACCCACAACAACACACATCAGCCCAGTTTACTGGAGCTGTGGAGCGTGCAGGCATTCATTTCCTTATCTAGGGTTTATCTCAATCTTCAAGATGGGTGCGAGAGAGGGCGAGGGTACGATTCCTCCAGATGAACTCTGAATGACGCCGCAGAAGTATCGCACCTGGCGTTTACAGATTGGAAAAATCAGGGGCATTATTTGTCTCAGTACCAGCCCACTTGCGTGCTCCTTCTGTGTGTGT
>JAUUDZ010389133.1:0-14986 GCA_032361705.1 Panulirus versicolor | reverse complement strand
GAGAGAGAGAGAGACAGAGAGAGAGAGAGAGAGAGAGAGATTCCTATGACGAGATTTTGTCAATAGGTAAGGCAAGCGTGCAGTCCTAAGCTCATCTAAACGACAGAATATTTACATTTTAACTATAGCTTGAAGATTAGTTTCCTCATTTGTTCACTTACGCAATACAAATATTTACACGACAGCTTGTTTTTCCGCTTCCTATTCCAAGAGATGATCTCCCAACTTTTCATTTATTTCTTCCTAAAACTCCCAAACGTTCTGCCACAATTTCGACTCGCGTCTCCTTTCCAATGTATATGTTTCTCAACCTCTTGCCTCTGCCCTTCCTCACCTCCTACCTTATCCCTAACTTCCCCCTCCCTCAATTCTCAACCTTTAACTCCTTCACAGTCCCACTTTTCGCTCGTAGTCTGCCCCCCCCCCCCACTTCCTAATCCTCCCCTACCACCCCTACCCAAATCTTCTTCTACCTATAGCATCTCTCATCCCTCCCCTACACAGCATTTGTCACCGCTAACTTACCCATCACTTCTCATTCCTCACGTCACCAACCACTCCCCAATAAGCTATAAGTGTTATCTCCCACTTCTCAACCCTCTTACATGCCCTCCTCATCCTCCACCCACTAGTCATTACTACCCGTACAGAGGGCGAGTTAATCCTGTTTCATCTGTCCCTCTGCCCACCACTTCCCACACTTTCACCCCTCCCCTAAAGATGACATCTCCATTTCTTACTCCTCCCTGCCTCACCCTCCAAATTTCACTATATTTGCCCTAACCACCACGTAACTTAATTTTTCACTTCTCCCTTTCCTTTTCTTCTCCATCCCATCTCTCCTCCCCTGTCCACTATTTCCTCCATTTCCCCTCGCTCTCACAACTTTGTACATCTATTTCGTTTCCCTCTCCTCCTAAATACTGACTTTTACACCTTCTTGGCTTTCTGTTCTCTCTCTCTCTCTCTCTCTCTCTCCCCCCCCCCACCCCACCCCCAACATCTACTTTCCAGCCTCAACTCTTAATCTCTTGCCAGTGGCACTTTCCTCGACCTTTCCTCATCGCTCGATTTTTCTTTTCCTTTCCTCCGTCACCACTACCCTTCCATAATACAAGATTCGAATAAACCCTGAACGCCGTGTTCTCTTGTCCATCATTTTGGCTTTCCATGGCAAAATGTCTTAAAATACAATTGCCCGTTCCAGTTCACCTCCACCATAACGACTCGTACCGTTTTATCAAAAAAAATATAAGCAAAAAGAAAATCCATTAGGGATGAAATCCCACTAATGTCGTCCGTGGCCGCCCCTCAATGTTCCAGTTCTCCTGTGCAGGCCATTATGGGAATGTGGAAGAGGCGGGAATGGTTCTGTCATCTGGAATGGACCCTTGGAATTGCTTCCATCCGGGTATTGACCCACACTTATTCTCGTTCTCTGACGTCTGTTTCTTTTAAAACTTTTGTGCGACTCTATTCTTTTTCTCCCTTTATCGCCACATCCGATTCTACAGCATTCATTTCCCTTTTTTTTTCCGTCAATGGAAAGCATAAAAAGATGGTTATCTTATCATATATTTGGATATTATATCGTAGATGATCAAAACTAGGCAGACCGATCGTTATATCATTGTTACGACAGCAAGACCCCATTTTTCAGGCGAGGTTCATAAAGACAAGGCAACAAGCTGGAGCTCCGAAGACGTGAAAACAAGAGATAAGACCCCAAACAATAGCCTAACTGCTTGAAGATCGTGATAAAATGTAGTTGCAACACTGTGAACTGTAATTACTTGAATTCTTGTTCCAATATTTTTCGTTTTAAAATATAATGACTACGTTCAGAGCTGTGAAGAATACAGCTTAAAAACTCCTGCAGATACCGTATTACGTACCGGAAACAAGTAAAATGTTGTGAAACAAAGAATTCTAACATTACTGTGTCGACACACGAGATCATTTTGCCGTCAGCATCAGAACAGCGAGCAGAAAAGACCCGCAGCTGGCGCAGCCAGCTACGATATTGACCCCAAAGCTCGGCCACAGTAAGACCTATTCGTCAAACTGGGTCTTGGCTAATGCGACAATGATACTCCTTGATGGTGACCCTGTGATTAGCTGGTTCTGCTAGGATAAAAGTATTTCAGACTTTTACGGTCGCGAGATACTTCCCTCACAGTGATGAATGTAATTTTATTCACAAGCAATTTACATGCCCGATGATGAAGTGACGAAGAACGATGTGACGTAACACCATATCAGAAATCTAGTCCACACTTTGTATCATACTTTATGACGCTTGTTCCTGATGATGCTACCAGCGCTCCCGGAAGTTTGTCTCTACTACACCAGCATCAGAATGGTGGTTACAGCCTGAGTGCCTTAACGCAATAACCAGTCCCGCTAAAAGTACTGCGGTTGAGTATCTCCATACTTTAAATAATTACGGTGTTTGTTCTTTCATACTATTTCCCCCAGTTCCTGCCATCGCGGTGTGGCGTCAGGAATAGGCGAACGAGCCCCCAGAGAAAATCCTTCCAAGTAATTACACAGCGGTGTTTAGATTTAAAGTATCTCATGAAAAAAAAATTATGAAACCAAATGACTTACAAATTCTTGATAATGTGACGACGTATGCGTCATACGACAGTTAAGGACAATGTTCAGCGTCACATTACACAATAATAAAAATCAGGGTTACAGTACAGAAAACAGGAAAATAAAACCAGTAGGCACCAGCACACAATCCATCACGGGTTCCCTAACATCTAAAATGTTTCATGTTTCCTGTGATGGAGCAGCAGTAAGGTTTATGAACAAGGTGAGGAGCCTACATAGTCTAAAGCACATCATATTACCTTTTGTATTCGTTCTTCAAAAGACGATTTTCTTCACTCCAGGTGTATAAGAACCAAAAGTATAAGTAATATTTCCCAGAAGATAGAAACCTATGAATTATTACAGTTTTACGACCGGTACTGAATTGATAAGTTGGGTTTTTTTTACATACTTCTTCGCAGTTTCCCAACTCTAGAAGACAGCGTCAGGAACAGACGAACAATGGCCTCATTTGCACACAGCCATCATGTATAAGGCACGGAAACCATGATCTGTCAACTAAAGGCACGCACCAAAGATTGTTCCTTGGCTTCCCCGTACCACTGCTTCCCAAGCTCAGACATGATATAACACACACATACACACACCGTATACAGCCTCGATCCAATTAATTCTGTTCCATGTACGCCTCCCACCCTCCTGAATGTTAAAGCCACGATAACTTAAAGCTTCTTTCATTCCATCCTTCCGTCTACATGGTTTCCCCCTCTCCCTTCCTACCCCCACTTCTGACACGTATATCCTCTTAGTCACCCTTCCCTCGTTCATCCTGTCAATATGTCCAAACCATTTCAGAACATCCTGTTCAGCTCCGCCGGTCAGGCTGCGCTCACTACCACGCTTCTCTCTCATTCTGAACATGATCAACACGCCTCAAACTACATATTATCATCAAGCATTTCATTGTCAACACGTTCGCTTTCTCGGCGCTACTGAACCTTCAGATATACCTATCTTTGCCCTCACAGAAACTGACCTCTCCTTCCATACATTCAATGCACCAAGGACCTTAGCCCCCACCTCTTCCACCCTGACTCACCCCTCACAGAAACTGACCTCTCCTTCCATACACTCAATGCACCAAGGACCTTAGCCCCCACCTCTTCCACCCTGACTCACTTGAGTACCCTTGGTTCCATCCGCTGCCATGCCCTCACCCAAGTGGCCGGGATGTAGGACAAGGGAAATCATTATTGAAAAAAAAATAGCTTTAAAGGGACTGACTGTTCTACATGTTGCACTTAAAGTAATTTTTCTGGATTTATTATTATCAATCTCACCATTATCCACTTATTATAAGACTACATACATAGAAAAATCTATTTTCATGGTTAATTTGACCAGACGCAAATCTGAACCCCTTAAGCACGACGGGACGACCCTTGGGATACGACAGCCCAGTCGTACCGTCGTGCTGAGGGGGGTTAACATATTGAGATAATGGGAAAAAAAGAAAGAAAAAATCTTATTTGTGCTCGGTATGAGATACAAGTCGTATCACCATCAGTTTTTCTATGACTCTCATGGCTAACATCCTTCGTATTCTATATCTTCCTCGTGCGTACAGAACACCATACAACTGCCACGCCCTTCCTTCCTCCTGCGTTATGCCCTAAGCATGTTAACGACTCAGTATATCATGTGTGATACACATAAAAGCACTGTCTGGCATCTCGCCTGGAATGGCAGGAACCAGGACTGGAATGTAAACAATCTAATTATCACATTCCCGGCGTCACGGTATGAAAACTGGATATTTTAGGCGGCATGCTGGGATTCCGAAAACCTGGACGTCTGAATGTACGTGAACATTAGTCGGTAAAATTACAAGGGTTTTGATATGCTATATCCACTTTTTGCCGATTCATTCAGAGAACAGCAATTCCAACCTCGTACATTTTAGGTATAAACGTTCTATTACAAAACTGGGGACAAAACGATCATTGTGGAAAGCCATGATACTGAATGATTTACCAAAAATCCATAATAAAATTCAAATGGAATAAAGCGACCAAAGTTCGCTAATGCTATGTAATCTCTATCTAACTTTTCACACAGTGGCTTAATTACCAGCCACGATGTCCTACAACCGTGCTTAATGGCCGCAAATTCGGCAATCTTCTTCATGTCTTTAAATGACAGTAAACAGACGGATGGACGGAAGGGATATGCTAAAATCGTACTTGCGTGCGTTATGTATCACCTAAGCTATAAAACACGATTGTCTCCCAGAGGAAAAAATACAGAGAGAGACTTAATTAAAATCTGTAAATCTCTGTAACAAGCTTTTCTCCAGTGGAAAAAAAAAACAAAAAAACGTAGCTTCCCCTTCCCCTTGTCTCGTCTTACCTGCCTCTTCAGCTATTCCCCTTTCCCACTCCCCCTTCTACTTTTCCCTTTCCATCCTTTCTCTCTCCCTCTCCCTTTCTCTCTCTCTCCATCCTCTCTCTCTCTCTCTCATCCTCTTCATCTCAATGTTCTCGCTCCTTTCGCTCTCACCTCCATCTAATTCCTCTTTCCATGCCTTCCCCCCCCCCCCCTCCACTTCAACAAAACCTAGTCTGCCCTGCTCTAACAAAACCCATGCCACCCCCCATCCCATCCCCCGCTTTCAATATTTTACACACAAACGAAAGGGGGAAGCCTCCCACTGAGATAACTGGGAGGCTTACGTCTTTCCTCCACGTAGGGGTGAAAATAACCTTGACGTCCGCGGGAGCCCAAGTGCGGAGTTTGCTTTCCACGTCGACTGTGGGTTACGGCAGTGTACCCCGCATATTAAGGGCTTGGTCCGCCCCGCTTTAGAATTATCAAGGGAGTATTTTGGCACGAGGTAATAACTCCTACCGACGCCGAAAGAACACATTTGTGTGAGCTCATTTCCAATGTTCAAATGGTAATACACAAATCATTTTTTTCAAATAGTTACTTATTATGGAAACACAGCTTCTCTGTTTCTTGAATTTTCTGTGACTTGTCCATAAATACAAACACAATTCAGTCCAAAAACGTTCATCCTAAAATGAGACTATTCTATCAATACTCATTACCAGTTTGGATATATATAATATCCCAGAAATTAATCACCAATCATAATGTTTTATTATTTAAAATAGAAATTCTTCTCCCTCAAAATCGTATATAACGAAGGTGGGCCAAAAAAAAAAAAAAAGTTGAAAACGGCGAACAATCAGCTAACAGGCGGCGTAGAGGAAGTCTTTGGGGAAATATTGGGAATTAAATACGAGACTATAGCGCTCAGAGCGTGATTAACATGGAGTGAGGAAGGGAGAAGGGAAGGGCGAGACTGGAAAGGAGAAATGACGGGAAGGTGCAGCAGTGTGAAGTATTTCCGAGAAAGATTTTACTAGAAAAGGCTGAGGAAGAATGGTTGAGTATGATGGTGAATACGACACGAACGAAAAAAGGAAGAAAAACCTGTACTTAGGAAAAATTCTAAACAGACAGACACCTTGAGGAAAGATGACTGTGGAGGAATGGTGATGTCAGGTGTTGGGTGACATGTAGCTGGGAAGTCGCGTGAGGAATAATAGCGGTGACGAAGATAACTGAGGAAAAGGATGGTTGTCGAGGGGTGGTGACCGTGGCTCAGGAACCATTTGATAGAGAGCATGATCCTTCAGATCAACTCAAAGGTGTGGAATATGGAATGTGGCCGTGACAAGATGATGCTCAGAAAGACTCTCCCCATCGTCCATCATTTCTGAACTAATTAAGAGTTTCTAACTAGTCCAGGAAGTGATAGTGACGCGTTCTCCCAGCCTCTGCACCTACACTGTGGCAAGTCTAGCACACATAACCGACCGAAGTTCCTCCTAGAGCTCTTTCAGGTAATGACATATACTGCCACACTCTTGCCCTGATTAAGTTATACATTTTTCTTTTTCCTACTTTTTCCTTTTACCCAAGATGGCTTTGACTGGGGCACATTTTACCCATGCCACAAAAAAAAGCACTGCACACTACAAAATAATGGTAAGCAATTCAGTTTGCCGTTCGCCGGGTTGTAACGATAATTTCTGGAAAATCAAAATAAAATCTATTTACTGGAGTATTTTGAAACATGCTGGCTGCCCTAAATGGGTGGCTGTTACAGATCAAATGCACGGTATCGCAAAACTTTTTTTTATATTATTAGAAAAGTTAAAACAACAAATTGAAAGCTTTCTAATATCTCCCCCATAAGATGCTTTACAAAGTATTGGTTAAAATCATGAAAACCCCCCACTAAAACAGTGGTTACAGGCACGAACATGGCATATACAGCCAAACAAAAAAAAAAGCCTGGGGAAAAAGAAGTGAAAGACCCTTTGTCTGTGAAGCCACTAATTCTAATTCCTCTGTCATTAAGTACCAATTTGCTAACAAGATACCTATAATAATTTCTTTAATTTCCACAAGACCAAGTGAATTTCTGGTTTCTGTAATCTCCCACAGCACACCGCCATCTGCCACTAATTCCTCTTGTCTCAGTTATCATCTCAAAATACTACCAAGCACTACCATCATCTGTAAGCAACAGAAAAATCTGTAAAGCACTGGAACTTCACCGAACACGCTAATACACATGTTTACCGACTGTTGACATGGTGGCTTTAGTCGAATGCAACAAGATGTTCTTCTCTCAGTTTGCATATATCTGGCTTGATGACATGATTTAAGCCTGAAAAACTAATCAATACTATAACACTCTGGGTACCCTTGTATAGGCGGGATCACATGAGAGATAGCTGCCAAAGATGGCATTGAACCGTATGGGAGAAAACACACACAAGAAATTACAAAGGAGCAAGTGAATAGTAAGGCGAGAGTGATTTCTAGGACAAGCAAGGAATGGTGCGAGGGGATAAGTGAAAAAATAAGATAAATGTAACTCGTATGTAGAATGGAGAATATGGGCGAAAAGTGGATTAAAGAGTACAAGGAAGACTTGTGATGGTTAGAGCAAGGATCATGAGGAACAAGGAGTGAGGGAAATGAAGATTAATGGTGAATCATAGGGCAAAGTGTACAGTAAGGAGCCCCCGGGATGGAGAGGAATGGACAGCAGACTTAGGATATGAAGACGACAAGGGTGAGGATACAGAGCTGAGTGGAAAGGAAAGGCGCAAGGAGTACTGTGAGTTATGGATGAGACGAGAGGGATAAGGGGTAGAGTAAGGAATCGAAAGGAGGGCATAATCAAGAAACAGACTGAAAAGTAATGGAGAAGGCAGTGGTGAGAGACAGATGGAAAAAAAAAGAAGAAAATAGTGAGAACGAGGGTGAAGGGTACAGTCAGGAGTGGCTGACTAGGATACGAGTGAGGGAGACAATGATGAAAGACAGGAAGGACGAGTGAGGCGTGACGGTATTGGCAAAGATAAGGGATACGGCAGGGAATCTTGAGGAATGCAAGGTGACGGGGTAAAGTGAAGAATTATTGGGAAGATAAAGCTGAAGAATGGAAGAGGGTTGAAGGAGAGGAAAGGGGTTCAGGGTAAAGTGACGAATGATCAAATCACATGGGTCAAGGGCAAGGTGAGAAGTGGTGGGGAGAAGAGTGAGGAGTGGGAAGAAGAGTGAGAAGTGGTAAGAGGAAAAGAATAAGTGGTACAAATACATGAGATAGGGATGACAAGGGAAAACGGAATGAGGAGTGATGGATGGGACACATTAAATGTTAAGGCTAGAGTGATGAGAAAGAAACTGTAATGGAAGAGAAGACTACAAGGGAAAGCACGTATGAAGGCAAGAATCTGAATTAATGGAGAACATGGAACGTGTTCTGGGTCACAAGTCAAGGTGAGCGAGAGCGGCAAATAACGCTACAGAGGGAGCAAAAGAGTGGCAACTACAGCTTCAACGCTCCAGCGGCAACTACCAGGGGAGTGTGGGGAGGGAGCGGGAGCGGAAGCGGCGGGTGAGGAGGTAATTGCGAAGCGGAGGCAACGAAGGTTGTCTGTTATGCCAGGGTCGTGCCCGAGCTGCAGCTTCCCTGTCAGGGAGAGAAAAGGGTGAAGTCACCTAGGAGGAGATGGTATAGTAGAATTGGAGAGAGGTTCAGTAAGTTCAGCAATGGGGTGCTTATACATTCATTTGTAAGAGGGCGCAGTAGTGGTATAGGCATCTATACATATTACAAAAGTGTTTGTATACATATATCCATGCATGCATATATGCACATACATACAGCATTGCCACTAAACCCTCCAGCTATCATCTCTATATAGATTCTTCGCAATCAAAATATAGATTCTTCGCGGTATCAAAACTCTTGGACATCCTGCACCTGAACTCAGGAACATCCACTTAATTTCCACTGAAAGAGAGACATAGGGAGAGGAGGAAAGGGGTGGAGGTATATTCACTTGGGAATGAAAAAATTCCTGAATAATGGACCATCATATACAACACATAACCATGTAAGAAGACAGGTAAGCACCAAAAACAGTATGTGACCAACTGAAACAACATGTCCTCAGAAACAATATCAGACCATCAAAGACGACACATGACCATCAGATACATGTAGTATATGGCATAAGGCTAGGCCACAGGATATAAAAAGTGATTCAAATAACCGCTGGAGACGACACAATGGTAAGAACTGACATGTGATCACAAGGGATGACATGAGGCCACCAAGGATAACGCGCGACTGAGGCCATTCATTTATGTTCCTTTAAGGTAAAACGTCTCTCGGAGTTAATTACTAAGTTTTTTGCTTTGAGCAACTAAAAAAAGTCAAACAAAGGTTTGACTGAATCTTCTAAGTACTTCCAATTGCAATACTAACGTAAGTATCATCTGCTTGAGGCGCCGTAGGTTGTGCAATGGAGAGTATGAGTCTGCTTGAGGTAGTGTGGACACTTTACATTAGAGTATACGGGAAGGTCATTTACAAGGAGGGAGACCTGATCATCCAGGACAAAGGTATCTGCTGGAGGACAGAAGTAACGTCCCCAGGCCATGATTTTATTTACCGTAGTAATAAAATAGTAAAGCAGAAGGCACCTCCACAACACTCCCTCCGGCAAATTAACAGTTAAGAAAAACGCTGAGAAGAAACATCACGTACTATTGAAAAAGTATACTGCTACCAAAATTGGAAATAACATCCTTGTCTTATTGACAAATAAAAATGTTCTGGAATCGGAGCGAAACTAGAATGCAAGAGACTGAACGACAAGAAAAAAAAAAAAAGTTCGATTTCCTCGTTCCTATTACAAGTGTCCGAGCGTGGCACGGTCACCACCGGTCAACGCTATTATTAACACTTCTCTTACGTCGTGCATTTCTCCTCGGCCACTGTTCCTGGCCGTCTCCAACAGCTATGAGCGCTAGCAACAGGATCCCCTTCCTGTTCTTAACACAGTCCAGGAAATTCAGATATAAATTCAATTCAACATCGTCTAACTACGTGGGAAATGCCAGTTATAAATCTGATTACCATTTTCTTTGGTCTGGATAAGGAGGAATGAATCCAACTTATAAAAGTCTGTGTTACACGTCACCATCACCACCAAACATTTTATAAAAAAAAAAAATATTGAAGTATAAAAGATCACATTTTGAAACTCGCAATAAAAAAAATCTTAACCATGACTGACACCGAAATTTCCTAAAGTGTGTCTTCGGAAATATATATGACATTAAACGTTACCAATCAGAAAGCACATGACCATGAAATTGTTACACTTCTAAAGACGTGCCCAGTTACGAAGATATTTGTCTGTTACGGCAAGGAAATCAAGATGACTGGAGAAGAGTGATTCCAGAATTCTGATAATGAATATTTCACAAGGAGATACGTTATGAGGTTTAACTTAAAAGCGTTGATGTCATCTATTACAGACCAAACCTTCCTTGCAAAACAAGAGACAAAATCATTGGTTAAACTTGTATTCTTTCAAGTCAGTAGGAACTTCCATCAGCTTATACATTCGCCCGCCCTTTTTCCAACTGATCCAGATGGTCGGCCATATCTCCTCGCAGAGTGAAGCTAAAATTTTACCTACATAGTCTCGGTATTTCTGCTGCTGACAATTATTCAGAATAAGCTGACTAAGGTGACCGCATGTGACGACTGGTGCCAAAGCAAAATGTGTTACCCTATGCGCTCAGAGTACCAATATGGCAGAGGAAGTAACGGTTCCAAGGAGGTGATCCACTTCTCAGTTCAAACAATAAGCGGTGATCACTCAGATAATCTCATTTCTAACAGGATATGATTTCCTGGCAATGGCAGAAAGCGGATTAAACAATCTTAAGTCTTCAGATACAACCAGAAAGATTAAGGGTAAATCCGTGCTGTACGATTAGTTGCAAAATATTCTAAAAACCTTAAGTGCAAAGAGAGAATGTTTCAATAGTTTTTTTATTTCTACTCGGTTTACTCATTACTAATGAAAAATGTAAGTTGTATTATTAAGTTATTCTTTGGTAACTGATATCTTCTAATACATAAACGCCTTTCCCGCTTTGACGAAGCGGCGTTAGGAGCAAACGAACAATGGCCTCACCGAGACACATCAAATGTCTATCTGCCATGTATAATGTACCAAAACCGGAGACTATTATTAACTGCTAAACTCCGCAGACTAATCCACGGTTCACTTTGGTCGCTCCGTATGACATTACAGCACGTCGCCCCCAACATACCACATCGCTCCGATGCATGCCTTTCGACCCTCTGGATGTTCAGTCTCCATTATCCCAAAGCCTCCTTCACTCAGTACCATCTCTTTCTTGCTCTTTCCCTCCTCTTTGATCCCACCACTTCTGACACTAGAATCCTCTTTGTCGTATCTCTTTACTCACATCTCTGCATGTCCATCCAATTACAGCAAAGTATTACTGGCACTCTCAATCAGATAGCAATTACTACAACACCTCTGTCTTAAACGATCAACCCCCTCACTTAACAACGTCCTCGGGCATCTAATTTCAGGAGAAACCTCCCTCATCCTTTCTGTACATGCGAAGCCCAAAACGTCACGTTCATACAACATGGTCGGGCCTTAAAACATTCCAAATCTTTCTTCATGCATGCAATAATTTTTCTGTCCACGTGAAAGTTAACACAACCAGGACCTCAATCCCATCATCAAACCTACAGCTTGCCAGCCTCCTTTCCAATCTGCTGCCACATCTATTTCCTAGTAACCAAAGCTCCATACTCCCCCCCCCCCAAAGACCTCCCCATCCCCATTTTAACACAAAGCATCCTGTGACGTTAACCCCCCTACCCCCATCCCATGCACAAATTACATTACTTTTGTTTACATTTAACTCTCCTGCTGCGCCTCATTACTTTACTTTTGTTCACACTTAATTTTCTGCTGCATTCCACAACCTTGCTTTTGTTCTCATATACTTCATACTTTCTCCTTTACCCACTCTCCAAAACTCGTCACCAGCTTCTGGGGATTCTCCGTAATGTCTGCCATTAAAGCTGTGTCATATGCAAACAGCAACCGATTTCTTTCCCTATACCCACCAACCCCGGAATATCGATGAACTGAGCCCCGCTCCAGTATCTTCGCCTGAACCTTCCTAAAAAAAAAAGAAAAAAAAAAAAAAAAGGTAACCTCAATAACGTCAGTTTCTTACGGTAAATGCTGCATTATCATAAACAATTACTTTTAGTTTCCCTTATAAAGTTACTAATATCAAGTACACGAAAAAAATTACAAATCAATACAGTTGAATATGTGCCGTTTCTGGAGAGCAACAACACACGTTTTATTACAAATGATTTGACCGATGCGGTATATGGGGAACGACGTGCTATCAATGGGCCGAACCAGGGCATATGAAGCGGTCAAGGTAAACCAAGGAATAGCTTTGAGAAGTGGTCGTGCTTGATCATACTTGACAGCTAAAGAATGGATGTGTACAAATGACGCCGTTGTTCGTCTGTTGTCAGGAACAGTCTGTCAAACATGTCATAACCAATGCATTCCTAATAGAGTTTTTCTGCCAAAGAAAATGTTTTACAGTATACTAAAAATTTATTTCGTTTGGGAACTATGAAAACTCAGCTAGAGTTGCCCAATGCCAGTGGCTTGTTAAGGATGAGGCACTAAAAGGCTAGGAAGTGGTAATGGAGTTCACCAGTATGGAGACTTGATATAGCTTCCCTCTCGAAGTAGTTCCCGAAGGTAAAAGGTGTCAGAAACATAGATAAATAAACTATGAAACTTACCGTCTTGCCTCGAAACTGAAGTGGAAGATAACGTTAAGCATTATCACATGGTTTATATTGTTTAGTAACCAACCCACAAAAAAAGTATTATAAACACGCCTCCGTTATCAATTTAGGATGTCTCACTAAAATACAATACGATTTAAATCTCTTTAGAAAGGAAAAGAACTTGTACTTGATCACCGCACCACTCCCTAAAGCTCCAAAGCCTGAGCAAAATACATACTTTACAATTTCAGTAATTCAATTAAATCAGTATATTTCATTAATGATAATGCTAAAGAACTGGCTGCACATCTATGGCTATTCACAACAATGGAAAGCGATTTTTTGTACAAGAAAATTCGTCGATAATTCTCTGATGTTTGTGTGTATGGCAGCTCTCCCTGGTATTGCAAGCAAACCCTGTGCAGACGAGAGCTGACCTTGGGGTTGCAAGCGCCACCTCATCTGCATGCCGTGCAGTCACAGCAAACATGCTAGAGAATGTTCTGTGGGGGTGGGTCAACGTTACCAGTCATGGTATAAGGCGACTATCATCTCTGTACTACCAGCACAACCACGCACACAAGAAGGCAGAACGCGCCTCAGTTATTCTATACAAAGTCTGTCCAGTGAAAGTGAATTTCTTCTGTGATGCTGCCATTTGTAGTGTAGAGATGCAAAAATAATCATGGATTTCTTCCAGCACATCAGATAACCGGTTACTCGAGCTTTGTATCCTAAATTCTAATCACACATATCTATGGACACTCATTTGCTGGGGTAGGGGCACTGATGCCAGTCTTAAGACCACCCAAATTTTCTAAAAATTTTTTGTAATCATGGAACAAAGCACAAGCAACTGACATCAAACGGAACGAATCAAGACATGATATGAATGTTAAGTATCAACGTATGTCTTTCACAAAACTGTAGAACAATCAATTCTATTTCTCTCATAGGTTTCAGGTAAATGATATTCATGTCATAATGGGACATGACCTTCCATAGTCTCCTGCAAACCAGTGTAAAAATCCTCCCTTAAGCATATGACCTCACAGTCGCAATACAGCACCAATATATAATTCACCCATTCACAAACATGCTACAAATCACAAGAACAGAAAACTGACCCACTCAAATTAGAATGTCTGTATACCCACAGAAATACAGTCACCAGCTTATTCCCAAACAGACATGAATACAACTTGTAACGTCCTAAAACTATGAACGATCGACTAATCTCACTCAATACAGCTTGTCAACCAAACTGGCCATCACATACGAAGCATTCAACATACACTTCCCCTCAAAATACTGACTGGAACCAGTCATCAGCTCCACCCTACTCTGCGCCTCACCTGTTTGGTCACCCTCCGTCAAAAGCAAACTTAACAGAATAAAAAAAACACACAATGGACACTCAAAACAATCATCTGCTGCCTATCTAGCTATATCTCTAAAACCCTTTCTCTTTGGGAACTCCCTCAAGGGGGTGCCTAACAACTACAAATATTCAACACCAGCACAAAGAAAGAAAAATAATACCACTTCAAAATCACATTATGTTCCCCGCCCAGTTCTTTGCTATAGCTCTAAACCCCTCCAACTGAAATCACTTCATAACCAAACACCAACCACTAGGTAAAAATAAGAAGCTTACCCGTATTTCACAGTTCGACAACCTATACTTACAGATTCCCTCTGCCCCAGCAAACATGATACTGACGACTTGACAAGCACTACACAACCACCCACCTAAACTGGTCTTAAACTCCGACCTACCAGATACACATCCAACAAACTACACTTCCTAAGTATTTACGAGTTACGCTTTTTGTCTACATTCTAAAAAACACCCATGTCTCTAATACAATCACAGAGTCAACGCATGAAATAACACCTAATGTCCAGACAGGGTGAATGTCTTGCCCTCATCTGTAAGCAGTAATAAACTACATCACCATACTCTTCTAACCTGTCGTCCCGCTGCGGAAACCCCACGAAATGGAGAGCCTGTCCACGTTCTTTATGTAATACTTAAAGTTTTCTGTCCCGGGATCTCCATTTCGTAGCTCTCCCGCCTACCACGCATTAGGTCCTGGGTTCGATCTCTGGCCGTTGAAGGGTTATGTTATATATATATATATATATATATATATATATATATATATA
>JAUUDZ010389022.1:3162-15528 GCA_032361705.1 Panulirus versicolor | reverse complement strand
GGGAGCTGTGGTTTCGGTGCATTATACATGACAGCTAGAGACTGAGTGTGAACGAATGTGGCCTTTGTTGTCTTTTCATAACGCTACCTATCGCGCGTGGGGTGTGTGTGCGCCATTTTCATGTGCGTCGGGGTGGCGACGAGAATGGATGAAGGCAGCAAGTATGGATGCGTAATATGTATAAGTCTGTGTATGTATATGTATGTATACATTGAAATGTATAGGTAAGTATGTATGCTTGCCATTTCCCGCAAAAATGAGGTAGCGTTAAGACCAGGTAACGGAGCCTTAAAAATCCTCACTTGGCTCCTTGCTCTGTTCTTTCTCTTGGAAAGTAATATGGGAAGGGAGGATTTCCAGCCACCCACTCCCGCCCCTTATAGTCACCTTCTACGACACGCAGGGAATCATCGGAGCCTAATCCCGTCAAAGAACTTCTCACTCGAATAAGAGTCCATCCTTTCGCTCCTGCTGATTGTAGCGCATCCTTCGGATGGCAAGAGCCCTTGGAAACTTATAAGGCGAAATCTCCTCAACGTATTATGCCTGAAATAGACAATGAGAGTCTTTTACCTGTAATATACCGTGCCCTCGGCCCCTTAATATATCATCATTGAATCAGTACTGTCTGATAAAAGTGGGATGACTTTATCTGAAATTTCAGGTAAACGGTTGTTTTCGAGCGCGGGGTGGCGGGCGCATCCAAAGCAACGCCGGGCCGCGTTCACAACGGCACAAATTATTCTGAAAGACAACACGCATCACCATCACATCTAATTTATGGATGGGCTGAGGTTGGCGTTCGCTCACAAAGCCTCCTCAGAATCTCACCGGCTGAGATAAATATGATAATGTAGCCCACGTGTCTTTCACCTTGTAATCAAACCCACCAATTCCATCCTCCCCTTCGCACTTACTCCATTCTCATTGGTCGACTGGGTCCAGGGATTAGATGCGAATGTATTCGGGAACTCAGAAGGCTCTGGAGGTTTCGACCAGTAAGAATCAAGCGGTGGAAAATAGTGAGTTATGAATGGCTGGAGCTTTCGTGATCCCGGCACCCGTGGCCATGACAGCCGAGTTATGGATGGCCTCCCTTATCCCTTATGGTCAACCCCTTCATAGCGGCAGGTTTTTTTTTTTTTCTTCATGTGGTCGAAGTCAAAGAATAAGAAGAAAATGACTTGTGTAAGATGAGGGCATGTATGAGTAGTGAGTACCGTCTGACTCATGGGTAAGACGTTAGTCTGACTCATACCATAGGAGGGAAAATGAATGATAAAGGTTTTATTCATTTTAAGCCAGCAGTCCCTGCATAACAACGAAATACAATAGGACATTAACCATATACAGTAATGCTTTATCTAAAGTTAAGATTTGTGAGGCATTTTCCCCGGCATTTGTTTCCTCAGATCAATGACTTATTTGTATTCAAATCATGTAAGGAAGAAATTGCTTGAAATATCAAGCTTACTAAAGTACGGTAAGACCCTAGGGTACGACGGTACGACTCTTGAGCACGACGTTCCGTCCTTTGAGTACGACGTTACGTCCTTTGAGTACGACTTTTGAGTACGACGGTACGACTTTAGAGCACGACGTTACGACCTTTGAGTATTACGGTACGACTCTTGAGTACGATGGTACGACTCTTGAGTACGATGGTACGACTCGAGCACAACGTTACGTCCATTGAGTACGACGGTACGACTTTTGAGTACGATGGTACGACTTTTGAGTACGATGGTAGAAGAGATACCATGACGTGACCTTTGACCTTGCCCTTGAGGGCCAGACTAATGGTCACGCCATCATACCATCGTGTGGTCTAGGGTTGTACTGTTGTGCCCTGGGGGTCGTATCAAGGTTCGTACCTTCTTGCTCAATTGTCGTACCGTCGTGGTGAAGGCTTGCACCGTCGTGCGCGCGTGCGTCGTACCATCGCGCTCAAAGGCCGTGTCGTAGTACTCAAGGATATAAACGATATCGTTGAGACAGCCTACATTGATAGAATATTCTATAGCAGATACGATGAACCGTATTCACATCACAAAGTAAGGTTGGCGGGGCAATGTTTAGAACAGCTTCTACTGCTGCTATGGCGGGTTCTACGCGTACTCTCGCTACAATTGCTATCATTATATTAATGTTCTCGCTGCCGCCACTACTACTACCACTACCACTACTACTACTAATACTACAAGACCGGGTACGCCTCCTGCTGCCGTAACATACCAGTGTGTTACTTCACTTCCAAAAAAAAAAAATACTTATACTTTTCGTTGGGTTTAAGGGGCCGTTTTCTACAATCGTCGTACATTTCTTTTTAAAGATTGTCCTGTTTGCTTTTATTTGTCCTGTTTGCTTCTATCCTGTTTCAGTAATAGAAAAACGTTAAATATAATTTCGTATCTTGGTGTGCCATAAAGGACCAATATTGTAATATTTAGATGTAAATTTGCATAGCAAATTTAAGCAATATGAATTATTTAGATGTGGAAAGAAAACGGTTGTTCTGTTGACTTCGAGTGGAAAAAAAAAAATAGCTCTTCACTTTAGCTTTTACAGCTGAGGACGAGGTTTAATCCACCTGGCTCTGCTGAGCCACAGAGCCATCCACTAGAGCCTTGTTAAAGTATATAAGGCTCTATCCCAAGACTCTAAAGGCTAGCCAGCCGTGGGCGCCAGCCTCCCAGTCAAAGCGGCCAAACTGGGCTAAAGGAGCATGACAGCACGCTTGGCATGCATTGACACCAAAGGCCAAAGCGCGACGGTGGCCCTCGTATCATCATCCTTCTGGCACCCGCGCGTAAGGGCGGGTATATCGCCACCGTCTCGTGTCTAGGATCATATATACGATGACCTTTCTCAAATCCTTGTTCTATGGAAGAAGTTCTAACAAAGGCCTTTTCACCAACCGAGGCGGCAATAATGGCTCCTCCGTCCCCCGGCGTTGCGGGTGGTACTCATCTCGGCCACCGGTGTGCGCCCCTGTGCATGGCAAAATGCGGACCTGGGTTAAAGTGTCGTTGAATTTCATTGCAAAAGTATCAGTTGTCTGCCATGCAGATAATCCCCACCAAGAGAGGCATATAAACACTCCTGAATGCTGGACAATATGACCCAATCTGACACCTCATTTCAAAACCAAATGTGCAATCAGGTTTTAACGAACCTCTCTGAAAGGAGAAATTGCTTAAAAAAAAAGAAAAAGAAAAAAAGATTGGGCCATGATAAAGACTGTCTCTCTATTTCTACGTAGGTGCATTTTGGTTCATATGTTTTTTCTATATGTGTACATAAATATATGTTTCGCTTCTGTATGTGCTCACCCATGTACGCATATGAGTGTTACATATACGCCCCGGGTATGCATGCGTATTTACGCGTGTGTAATCTCACTTGCAGTGATAACGCAAGTGTTGCTTACGCGGATCTGAAATGGAATGCAATAGCACTGAGCAGGAGTATGGTAATATTATGTTCTAGATTTAAGAACATAAGAAGTATTCCGTCTTCTACATCCTTGTTTTGCTAATATCAAAGGTATATCAAATACTATAGACATATATATCATACTTTGTCGCTGTCTCCCGCGTTAGCGACGTAGCGCAAGGAAACAGACGAAAGAATGGCCCAACCCACCCACATACGCATGTATATACATACATGTCCTCACACACACATATACATACCTATACATCTCAACGTATACATATATATATATACACACACAGACATACATATATACACATGTACATAATTCATACTGTCTGCCCTTATTCATTTCCGTCACCACCCTGCCACACATGAAATGAAAACCCCCCTCCCCCTGCATGTGCACAAAGTAGCGCTAGGAAAAGACAACAAAGGCCACATTCGTGCACACTCGGTCTCTAGCTGTCATGTATAATGCACTGAAACCACATCCAGGCCCCACAAAACTTTCCAATAAAAATAATAATCTGTTGCACAAAAAAGTTAACAACAATGGTTGCGGTGGTAGTGATGGCAGTGTGGAAGGGGAGGTAAAGGGTTTGAGAAAAGTGGCCAAATCTCTCCCTACCTAACACTCACTCATTCTCTTCACTACCACCCCTTACAGCTTCTGAGATGGGTCACAGCTCCGTAAATCTCTTCCCTCCTACATGTTTAGTATATTTGCACAATACATTCTATATTATTACTGTTCACCCTAAATATAACAGAAGCAACATGAATACACTCACATCAATGGTATTACAATTGTGGTGAACATTAATGAAATACGATGTATTGCACAAATAATGAACATAAAAATAAAGGCAGGGATAGATACGCACATTCAACCAATCTTAAAAGCTGTGAGGGGTAGTGGTGAAGAGAGCCAGTGAGTATGGAGTAGGGAGTGAGCTGACTGTTACTTACCTTCCCTACCACAGAGCTGTCACCACCACAACCATCATACTCATGGAACTGGCAGTTTACTTTCTGTGCAACAAATAATTACTTTTGTTAACTAAAAAGGAGGTGGATTCTGTACTGGTGAGAAAACATAGTTGCTCAAGTTCATTCATTATGCAAAAGTCATATTCTTTTCCAACATATTTGTACTGATACAAAACATTACTTTGCACAATATATTAAGAGACATTTCTAAAAAATTGATATGGCTACATAATTCTAATTCCTCATCCACTCCAATGCCTTGAAGATATACAACACTGACAAATCAACTTCACCAAACATACATCCATCTGAACCTACACTACCCAGGCATGTATGAGTTATACTTTTTCATCCTTATTCAAAATGCAAACCATCTACATAATTACAAATGGCACTTCAACCTATCACGAGAATCATCATGGCCAAATTGATGTAACTCATACACTGAAGACACTAAATATCTACATCTATCACTCTACTTATCAAAAAGACATACACATATCATGACTTTTTCTTGACCTAGGACCCCTTTCATAAAGAAGTTCTAGGGCTATAACTCTCAGACCCCTTACCCAGGGACTGCACTACAATCAGTTTCAGAGGTGACTCTTCACTTATGGTGTAACCTCAAGCAGGCCAACTCCAACAACACCATGTGTATATAAAATTCTATGCACTAGCACTAGACCCATCCCATCTAAACCACTCAATATCTAACCACCAATCCTAAAGTAAATATACAAAAAAAAAACCTTATTCCTGTTTCAAATTTCAGTAAACTCCACTTACAGATTCCCCCACCCTCAACAACATAACACTTGCACAACACACGTACTTTATTTCAGTACTGGTATGTTGAAAAGTATATCACTTGCTTCTTGATTGTTTTACTATTCTTATATGATGTTCTTTCATTTCATAAGAAAGCCCCAAGACTTACATTCGAACAACAATGTCATGGTCACTAAACTTTCAAATGCACCTACCTTTGCCCTGTCACACAACATCTTTTTTCCATGTGCTCCTCAGTGCACCCAAGACCTTAGTACATCTAGCACCCTACAACTCAATTATAGTCTCCATGATTTTATCCACTAATACATTCACTCCAGTGAGCTAAAGCACTCCATTTCCTCCTAGCTCTCCCCATCCAAACATACATTCAAACTATCCTCTCATACCTCATTACCTAACTTTTGTTATCGTTCACTAACATTTTCCTTTCACAAATTCACCAGCTTTTGGAATCTCTAAAGTCTGCCAACAGAACTGCACTATCTACAAAAATCAACTGATTCATCCTCATGCTCCCTACCATCAGCATACAAAGGACCTGCCCTTACTACGAGACCCTTGCATTCACTTCCCCAAACCACCCTATCCCAAAACAACCAAGGCAACATCACACAAACCTTGAAAAAGACAACTTCACCTAAAACCATTCATTCTTCACTTCCTACTTGCGCAAAGCTTACTCACAGGGTAAAACCTCCCAATGCACTTGGTTAAAAAAATTCTTGACCTCTTATACTTCACAGAAGCTGGCTGGCAACTGGGATGCCTTTACTCCAGAACAGTATATTTCTAAGTTCAGCTTTTAGACATCTATTAAACTATCAAACCAGCTCTCTATTTTGTTCAAAGAAAAAAAAAATCCTCCAATTTGTATTCAATGATATGCATGTTGACTCCTCTGTATATTTCACAGACTTGCATAACGATGGTCTATGTTCTGGTTCTGAACTCATGCTCCTTATTAACGTTCATTAAGAAACTGTTCAGCTCTGCAATTTCCATTATGTATTTACCACGAATGGATTTCCTCTTTGCCTCAAGTTTCTTCTACTATCTCCCTTTAAATCACAACCTAACCAGGTAGTCAAAATCAAGAATTGTGTGTGCGAGCATGACTACAAAAGTCCATATACTAACATGGCCTTTGCTTTTATCATTTTTCTCAACATTACTATTATGTGTCTGAATAAAATCATTTTGTACAACTTCCCAAGACGTGTGTCATATAAAGCTTTCTTCTTACAAGATGCTTCATAAACATTCACATGTTATCCTATACCTGTATGCCTTGCGAGATCAGTCCCCAGTTATGATAAGGAGTCTACAGATTTCCTGGGAAAGTACATAAAGAGCTAGCCCAGACTTCTGGGAAGCTGTTGGTATGGCAAAACTAAATGGTAGAAGTGAAGTCTTGAACAGCATATATTTAGTTTATATAAAAATACAGTCAATAAATAAATGTATCCCGTTTTTGAGAAAAAATCTGAAATATCAGAAAATAATATACCACGAAAATATTAGCATACAGTGCTTCCAAATAAATACATGGAATGAAATTACTCTTCCAGTAACATCTGACGTCCTGCAAGATATGTTTGTGCCGACCTTTTCAGAGGTATATATAAAAATAAACTATGAAAAAATAATGTCTCAAAGAGGATCTCATTCCATGACCAGAGCTTATGAAAAATAAAAAAACACGTTCAAATATAATGACAAAAGTGAAACCACAACTTCATGAGACTGAAGTTCCATAACAAAAGGCCTTCAGTAGTTACACCCTAAACGGCATGCACTGAAAGGCAGTGGTGAGGGGGGAAAAAATGCCCAAAACAATTCACATAGAGTAACTGAATTAGTTTCACAAAAAATAGTATTCTAAATTACAGTGTTTCTCTTATATCTGGTAAACCTTACTTTCTATTAATCTGAAACATACAATTACTTTCAAAACTAACATTACCATCCTAAGAAACTAAAAAGTAATTCTGTTTTGAGGATTCGGCAGTTGAAAATCATTGCACATATCTCTATGATTGCCAAGGTCAGTTCAGTCCCACGCTAAACTTTCCTTATCAATAATTTCTAAGTACAATGTATATAAGGCATACTTTCAGAGGTAATTGCCTTGGTTCTACAAATACATGCAATGATTATGCCTAGATACATTTTCTAAGATATGATGATAAAGAACATATGGATATCTACAGACGAGATGCACAAGTCTGAAGTGTAAGCAAAGAAAAAATCAACAAGAGCAAACTATAAAATCACATGACTTCTGCTATAAAATCACATGACTTCTGTACTATATGATGTACTATGTGAAATGATTGACCTCAGTTGCTTAAGGCAAAAATACCTTGGAACTCCCTCCCACTAAAGATTTCTAGTTCAGGTTAGAATCACACTGAATACCTTCCTCAGTGGTCTGGCACACATGCTCAAACACCTAACTTCCTATAAATCATTTCTCTTTACAATTTCAAAACATTTTGTTTTCTTCACTTAAATTCCACTTTTATTTCTGATTATTTAACAATTCCCCTTGGTTACCACTTGCTGAGGTTACGTCCAATCTTTCCAAATATTTTTCATGCAAGCAAAACACAATCACTTCACTCTATGACGCTTAGCTCACCAACACATCTTACGTTGTTTAGTCTTGGATACTGGAAAGTGTAGAGATAACTGATCTACAAAATATCCAGGGTTTGAGGTGCATATATGAATCTGCTACAAATAAGGAGACATTCAACATGTTGGTAAATTTCTGTCTATGAATTCTACAGTAGATACGACCATCTTTCATGGTGGGTTCTCTGTTTCTGACTGTCTTCCCTTGAACTTATACCACATTCTCAAAGATCCCAGTGATTATCATTCTCAAAAATTCAACTCTTACAATTCATGCCATTTTAGCTCTAACATACATATGAATACTGCCATCAACAGGACTCCTAATGCCAGTTTTCATATAGAAATATTGGAATGTCCTTCAAATCCCTTAAATACTCTTGGCCATTCTATTAGTGTGGTAGGCATTTGACCATTACTATCATGCAGTTTCAGAAGCAATGCGTTTCTTTTCGAAAACCAGTAACCTGAAGATCATTCAATTTAAGAAACCAATCAGTATAAGAGACAATGGCATACTTGTGCCTTTATTCAATCAACACTAACTCCATTTCAATTTGCAGGTATGTGGATCTGCTGACATTTCAATCTTCAAAAATACAAAACCTCAATAACTATATTTTAAAGTATCTAAGAAGTGATGTATTTTCCATTGAAGATGATTACAACTCCTATGGATAGAGCAGCTTTCAACTTAGAGAAAAAACTTCTCACATGTAAGCTTGCCCTGAAGCTGTAAAGAATAGTATAAAGCTTATAAAGCTTACAATGAGGCATAGTTCTGTATAGTGCAGAAACACAGACTATGAAAGCAGAAGAAACTCAAAAAGCCTTGAAATACACACCTGGGGATAATCAATGAAGAAAAATTAGCAAGGACATCAAAGCCACAAAAAAGTTTTGGTTAAGTGGAAGAGGGGAAGAGTCTACTCACAGAAATATCGCAAAGACAAAAGAACTGCATGGGAAATATACTGCAAGGAAGAAGTCTACTGAATGATATGACTGCGAGAAGAAAGATACGAGGACTAAAGACCAAGATAGAGAAAGAGGACTTATAGGCGTGAAAAAGTTATCATGACAGAAACACGAAGAAGAAAAGCTTGTAAAGTCAAATCCACAAAACAGAGCCTGCCAAGAGGCAGAACACCACATAAGAAGAGCCAGTACAAGAAAAATTTAAAATCAAAACTGCTCATGACAACAATCTCATTCTACTTCTATGTACAACTCTTTGACTACATATGACCTGTTCTGAACTACTGCTCTCTTCACATTCACATACTGAAATCCTCTATACATGGGGATTTCAACATAATCCACAAAGACTGCCTTGGCTCTATTTGGGATAATCCTGGTGCAGTTAAGTTCCTTTTATCATTATCATTACTATTAACTATCATTATCATACTTGATCGCTGTTTCCCATATCAGCAAGGTAGTGCCAGGAAGCAGATGAAGAAAGAACCATCCACCTATTCACACACATACATACATACACGCATATAAACAAAAAAACAAAAATATACATACATATACATATATGTACAGATTCATACATGCTTGCCTACATCTATTCCCACATGCCCCACAGGAAACATCAATGCCACCCCCTGGGTCAACAAGGTAGTGCCAGGGAGAAAAGAAGAAAAAAAAAATAGGCCACATTCGTTCATACTCAGAACAACCCGTGACTCACATCTTCACGGCCAGTCATCTAACGCACTCAACCTTAGTTTTATTTGTAAATCGTCCCAGTATAGATACACTATTCTGTCACTGTAGTCTTCTGATTACAATCTTATCACTTGCAGCTGGGTACATCAACTCCCCATTATGCTCTTCAAATGACAGCTTCAGCAGTTTGGGAGGGTTTAATGGACAAAGAATTCATACTTGGGGAAAACACTGCTTTGCAAGTAAGGATGCGCTTAGCTCTGCTGATCATATAAAAGGGGTCATCTTGGTAAGGAGAGAGTCCCATGTCCATTCTTCTACCAAGTCTCTATCCACCAATCATGGTTTCACAGCTTTTGCTCTGAAGCCTATTGCATCAAGAACACAGTATACCAGGCCATGAATCTCTTCCCTTATCCTGAATTTCATTTTGCCTTCATTTCTGCTCGGAATAATTGCAATGCTTTTCTCCATACAATAAGGCATGCCCTTGAGGAAATAAAGTGTGTTAACTGACTTCAAGAGATAAACCCTTCTAGTCCTTAATCACAGGCATCTCCAGTGACTTATGCAATTCAATCCTTCCCTCCTCTCTTCATATGTGATCAATCTATCGCTAATGCTCCAGGTGGTACAATTGCTCTTTTTAGCACCTTATTTTTCTCTAACTCAAAACTCTACGATTCCACATCTAATCTCCATCCACCTCTCTTTCATACTAAGCTTATTCCCTTCCCTATATTTTCTTCATTTAGGGTCTCCTGAGTACTCTCCCACTGACAGGTGGGTAAGGTGCATGCATGATCAGGACAGCAAACCTCCTCATGTTCCAGGAAAGTATGTCACAGAGCTAGTTCCAATCCTTCCTCATCTCATTCATATATGTTTAAAAATCCAGACTTTATTCAATCTTTCTCCGAGTTATACCATGGTGCAGCCATTCCAACCCTTTTAACTATTGCGCCATCACTCACTTCTATTATCTCAAAAGTCCTTGAAACTCTTCTGCTTTCACTTTCTTAAAAATGTGGAATCTCTGAAGGTGCTTAAGGACCGTCTGCTTCCTCTTTATGAGGACACAGGTATGATCACTTTATGCCAGACAGTGTCCCATGCCATAAGGCTAGAAAAGTAAGGAACAGATTATAAGAGATAACTAATCAACTACAGGAGTAGCCTAGGATCTTCCCAGACCTTAACCTAATTGAAAACTGATGAAATCAGATGAAAGCCAAGGTTGCTTCCTGCAACACCCTCATCCGTGCCTCGCCTCATTTGGGAGATCAAAATCCCATGGACCCAAAACACAGACCTAAGAATACTTCAGGAACCTTGCCAATTCCAAACCCTATTGTCTACAGATAGTAATCAAGGCAAAAGGAAAGATGACAAAGTACTAAAATGTAAGATGACATTGCTTTTGAAAACATATGTGGGGTGGACGTGATCTCTGCAAATATTGTAACTTTTCCATAAACAACAAATATGTGTTATCTTTTTCCTTCTTTTATATTTTCCTGTAACCTTACAACTTTTACACATCCAGTCTAAATTCAACTGTGGAGCTAAATTAATTTCCTCTAGTATGACCCAACATGAGGTGCCATAGGGCTAGCAGAATGCATGTGTAAAGCTTTTATATAAAAGACAATGCGGAGAGAAGTGAATGCTCGAATCACAACCATGTGTATCTGTTGGGTATACCTGGTAAGGTGTATAGAGGAGTGGTACTATTGGGTATACCCAATGAGGTGTAAGGAAAATTGGTGATTGAAAGGGTGGTGGTATGTGGCATGCATACATCTGAATGGGGAGGAGTAATGTGGGTTTAGGAACATGCTCTTGGGACTATATGTGAGAAATACTTGGAAAAAGTGTGAATTACGTGTGGCATTTATGAATCTGGAAAGAACACATGATAAGGTTGACAGAGACGCCTTACAAATATAGGGGGTAAATGGAGTTACTTAATGCAACATGGAGTTTTTACAAGGAGAGTGAGATGTGTGTGTGTGTGTGTGTGTGTGTGTGTGAGCAGGAAGGGAGGAAGGCAAGTGTTTTCAGGTGAAAATTAATCTATATCAAGGACTTGTGATGTTACATGGTTGTTTTAATCTATGTATAGGGGTGGTGAGGGGGTAAATTCAAAGGTCTTAGGAGTGAGTGAAGAGACTATGGTATGCTAGAGGATGGGAGAGGGATACGAGGTAAATCACATGCTGTTTGAGAATGACAAAGCTCTGGTAGAAGACTCCACAAAGATACCCCAAAAGCTGGTGATGAGTTTGGAAGTGTTTGTGAATGGACAAAGTCAGGGGTTAATGAGCACAAAAGTAAGGTAATGAGATGCAGAGGTAGGGGGGATGGGATGGTTTGAGTGCAAGTTTGAATGGGTAGAACCTAGGGGAAGTGGAGTGCTTTAAGCTGTGTACCTTAAGTGAATAAAGGTATAAACGAGTGGAGCCATGGGGGCTGAAGAAAGTAAAAGGTTGAAAGAGGTGGCTAAGGTCATGGATGGATGAAGGAACATGTGGAGTAGTCTGTGGAGCACTGCTGTGACTGATAGGCTCTGATTTCAGGGCATTATACACGACTGCTAAAGAAAGGGAGTGTGGAAATGAGGCTACTGTTAATTTGTACCTAACACTACCTTACTAAACCAGACAAGGCAATGAGTTAAAAAAAAAAAAAAAAAAAAAAAGGGAACAACTTCAGTTCCTAAGAATTTATAAATTTCTTATCCTTAAACTTAGAAGTCTACTCTGTAATATCTAAATGATTTAAAAAGATGCTAATTTTTCTAAAGGAAGTCAAAGAAGTCTAAAGACT
>JAUUDZ010388911.1:0-15528 GCA_032361705.1 Panulirus versicolor | reverse complement strand
TGTTAGATCTTACAAGGTTACTACTTCCCCACTCGAAAATGCTATACAAGTCCAAACTGATAGGGGAAATATGATCAGTACGAGAAGAACGAAGATTAAAGGAAGGAGGGAGAGAGAAAGTAGATGAAGTGTGTAAAGTGCCATTATCCCCATAAAAGTGAATAAGGCTAAAAGTAGAAGATAATTTATTGAGAAAAGAGTAGGCGACAGGACAGAGCCCCGAGGAACACCCTTGTTGATAGGACAGAAAGGGAAAGTCGCTCCATTAACGACAACTGCGATGGAACTGCCCGAGAGAAAACTATTTATTAGAAAACAAAGAAGCAGTGGAGCCAAAATGAGAGTTTAGAAAGACTTATGCCACGCCCAATCAAATACATCTCACCAGTGTCAAGGGTTAGACAAAAGTTTCCCAAAGTCCATGAGAGAGGAGGTGCAAAGGAAAGTCACATAGGTTATAGAATTACCAGTGGACCAGTCTTTGCGGAATCCATACTGGTAATCAAGAAGGAAATGGGATAAGGGTTCGAGAAAAAAGTTTAGGAGAGTTTCAAAGACTTTAGGGACAAGAAAAGCGAGATCAATAGGGAGATAATTGGAGGAGTTAGAGCGGTCTCATTTCTTAGGGATGGGCTCTATCAAAGCGTGCATCCCAGCGCAAGGGAAAATCTGGGTTTTTATATGGAGGCGAAGTAAGTGAGCAAGAATTAGTGCTATTCTAGAGGCCTCCTGGATCTGGGAGAGTATCTGCAGGACTGAGAAGATAATGTAGGAGATGAGATAGGTTCAGTGAAAGGAGATGAAAGCGGAGGATTCGAAGCCGAATCATACAAATTGAGGTAGAGAAAGAAAAGTTCCAAGGAGAACCGTTTCATCATGTGGAGAGTTAGCAACAGACTGATCAGGTCGAAAAAAAGAGGAACGTTGAATTACTGAAGTCCTTGGATATGCTTTTGTTCCCCATACTTTACATTATCACTTAATACCTCTTAGCTTAATATTTTCCGCTTTTTCCTCCTGGCCGGAATGGAGACAAGTGGAGGCCGCATGCGGGCTGTGTAGTATACCGTTGTCTTAGACCAATGCAATTAGCGTTCAGTATGGGGGAAATATCTCTAGGTCAAATAAAGGTGATGTATCCCACTACCAAAGAGAAACCAGTATGTTAGTATCTCACCATTGGTCTTTAGTGCCGTCTCCAGGGGAGAACCTCTCTCCGTCAACACACTCACAACGTCTTCCAGCTTGTGTAGGACGGCCAAGTGCAGTGCGGAGGCTCCTGTCGGGTGAAGGAGGGAATGATCAGGCTCACTCTCTTTACCAGTACTGAGAGAGAGAATTATTCAAAATTTCATTTACACCAAAAATCAGACATTCAGGATTTTTTTTTTTTCGTAACACCAAAATTATCTTGAAGTCCAAAATTACCCGTGAAATTATAATGCAATATTTGACTTAAATTTCTAACCTTGACCATACTATACCTCCAGCCTGCTTAAAGTTAGAGCTTCCTCCACTGCCAATATATCTTATTTGCTTGCCCTACTTACCGTCAGATTGCTCAAGAAACTCGATGTCAGCTCCTGCGTCTAGTAGGGCTGACACTAAGCTGACCGGGCCGTACTGGGCGGCGTACAGAAGCAGCGTCCAACCTAGACATCGTAAAGTCTTCATTATTTGCTGTATACAACGACCAGTCAGAGCAAATTACACGATTCAAGGAATGATTTACCTTTTCTGTGAAAATAATGCCAACTCTAAGCAGTTCCAGATTATCATGAATCTCCAGTGCGTCACATTTCCATATCTACTCAACTCTTCCCTTTATGCCACCCAACTTGGTACGTACAAAACATGACCTAGTCATTGCCAGCCATCTTGGGTGAACAATATGGAAAATCTGATAATGGAGTAATTAATCAGTGTTCCTTAGCCGTATGTAGACTTGAATCTTAAAGACAGGAAAGTTTATGGAAGAAGGAAAGACGAAAGAATGCAAATCCTCCCGTGATCTGGTTTCACAAAGACTATAGAACGCAGAGGCCAGACGCGTGCCTCACGTACAGTCCTTGTTGGCAGGAACACACGCACAATGGCCGAAATAACTATTATAGAACAGAGAAGGAATTAAGGAAACATTGGCAGACCAAAGACTTTTCATGCCACTCTGGCTCACAGAGAGGCAAAGAAATCACCACCACACATACGAGCCAGACGCTTAACGAAATTAATAAAACATCTGTAGATAAAGAATACAGACTCAAAAGAATATTGATGGCACCTATATATACAACGCCCACGCCTAATGAGAATCAGACTGATATGTGGGTTCCCAGGACACTGGAGGATATGGTTATGCGATGTACATACAAGAATTGTGTTTCAACAAGATTACTATTTATTCCTACATATGTATATATCTCAATAAGAGAGGAAACATACTCATTATAAGTATCAGAGTGAGGAGGGGAGGAGTAAAGAGTTAAAGTAGAATCAACAGCATAAGAGTTAGCTGAAGCCTTGATTGTTTACGGAAAGTAAGTGATAGGGCAGAACTCTGAACACAACCGTTGACAGGATAATAGTGGGAGGTCCTTCCACCAACCGTTATAGCAATGGATCGGCTAGACAGGAAGCTACGCATTAAAGCCGAAAGGCCAAAGAAAGGAAGTTTAGAAATCAGAGATTTGTCCCACACATTCAAATGCTTTAGAGATGACGAGGAATGTAACAAACGTCAAAATACCAGAGACAGGTGGACCAGGGTTAGTCACATAGGAGACCACCACCGTTAGACGTCCGTTGACGTTAGACCACCGTTGATGATTAGAAAGAAGAGTAGATAGTCGAACAGCAGCACAACACCAAGACTGTCGAGGGTTAAAAAAAGACGAACTCTGGCAGACAACACTTGTTCAAGAAGCTCAGGTTACACTTTAGAGGTTCAAAGGCCGGGTGACAACTGCCCACGCAGTCCACGTCAGCACCACCCTCACCTCCCACGCATACCCAGTAGTCTGGCGGTGGCCAATCTCAAACCGTGATTCAGTGGCGTGAGAGATGACGTCAGTTGCAAGTCATCGTGAAACACTGAATCACCGCGTCACCTGACATTGCGCTTAATTAACTGTTACAGCCATACAACACTCCTCCCTGATCTTAAAGATCACTATAATGAAAACAGTCCAACGGACGTCATTCACTTGAACTCCGGCATAGCAATGGTCGTCCTGGACCCTCCTCCCCATTCTCGGTCGAACCTTCAGCTCCATCTGTGGTAGAGTCGTTTCTAGTGGCAAGTAAACGTCATCAGATTGTCGTCTTCTGCGTCGTTCCCAGTGGCCTCATCCTTAGCCGACTCCTCTGCGACCGATGGTTGCGACGTGACTAACCGCAGATCACGCACGTGGCGCGGCACGCCGTCGACCTCGACATTCTGCGCAGAGAAGACCCTGGTCACAGATCCAACGGAGCTGTGAACGTTGCATCTTGTGCTGGGATGCGCCACAGACCCACACTGTTGCCGGCCTCGAGGTGATGCTGCATGATCTCTGACAGATCATGCTCGCTTATACCGTCCATGCCCAGCAGGCTGACCTTGTACCTGAAGATCCGATTTGCAGGAGCAGAGGAAGGGTCATCACCTCGTGGCATCACATTGTAGCGATAGACAGCTTCTGCAGAACAGCGTTTCCGCGCCGCTATTGTCTTCACCGTCTGATGACGTTCCGATATCCCGTTGTAGGAAGGGACGTTCGCACAGCGATAGATGACGCTCATCCCCCAGCGCCTGGCGAATTTGCAGAATGTAGAACTGCTAAAACTGGTGTCGTTGTCGGTCAGTAACTCTGTCGGTGCATCACGCTCATAAAACAGACTCCAGCTGGTTAATGACACCAGTCGCGTCTTGATGTCCGAGTCTCCTCCAAACGGCATATCGTGGTGCGCCACAGTATCAGATAGTGCTGGTCCTCGAAGTGGGAGGCGTCCATGCTGACCATTCCTACAATCTGAACTAAGTCTATTTCCCACCTTACGGGCTCTAGGTCAATAGATTGGCACACTTCGCACCCGTGCACGACGTTGCGCACTTGCCGTCGATCACTCGACGGCAAGTCTCCGACAAAGATACAGCGTACGCTTAATGCCAGGACGCCCACTGGTTTCATGAATATTAGCGATCTCGCGCTCGGACACGGCAGAGACAGCCCCGCAAACAGACTGGATGCCTGCAGAAGACATCTACCTGTATGGCACTCTAGTCAGCGCGTGGCGACTTTGACGAGCTGCAAAACGTGCTCACTTATAACCATTTTTATAGTCTCCAGGCGACGGTGGATGAGCATCTCGCTGACAGCTTTCGTTTTCAGACGCGATCTCCCCGACAAAGCGTCCATCAACCAGTAGTACACGGTCATCGAATCAGTTATCAACAACAGCCATTTCATATTCCAGGCGACAGTAAGGTTTACTCCCCGAAGCATGGCATCCAGTTCGTAGAGATTTATATGCGAGCATTCGTTCTGCCGTAGCCAGCAGACGTCCTCAACGATGTTGTTCACCTCCAGCACGGCCCCTGTCGCAAGAGAACTGGCGTCCACCCATATAACGGCCTCATCGCCATCAACATCCCAAAGACCTTGAGGTAGATCCGAAAATTTTACTCGCCGAAGGGTCCCGGCGAGCATATAGTGCAACTCCAGATTGGCAAGCTCGCTGTCCTAGGTGTTGGTGACGGCGATGCCTCCTCAGGTAGGAGGTCGCCGCACGCAGCCAGCCACAAACAGGTATATGATTCGCAAGGCGCCCACACAGTGAAAACCCCACATGTCTTGTCAACTGCTTCGGTATATCAAAATCGTTGTCTCGCTTTTAAAAAAAAGGCCGGTCGCTCCCCCCCGGACTCGCATGCCATACACCCGAGCTCCTTCGGACACCTAACTCAACGGACTTTCAGACCAGGCCGTGATAACAGAGGTAGTTCTCAAATCCGTCGCAAGCGCCACCTTCTCGTCCACCAGGATGTCATCCAAGTACGAAGTTGCTCGACGGATCCTCTCGTCCCAACTCAATACAGTACTCAAAACCTTCATTACCAACGGCGCGAAGCTCAGTCCATAGCCCAGCCGCGTCAAACAGTACCGCCGTCCCTTGAATACCACTGTTTGATACGGCCACAGCGAATATCCCCACGTGGATCTGAAGGTAGGGTTTACGTAGGTCAACAAGATCAATCTTCTGCCCATGGCGGAGCCACTCTCATCTTCTCACCGCAGATGTCTGTGTCGGCCATATGTGGACTAAGATGAGAGTTCAGTTCACGGTAGTCGAGCACCGGGCGCACCTTTCCTTTGTTCTCTTGAACCACGGCCATCAGCGGGATTACCACCTTCACTTCTCCGTGACCTATCTCTTCTTGTGAAACTATCCAGCCATCTGCGATCCACTGCGACATCTCGCGTTCGTACTCTTGGCAAGCCTTCGGTCGAATCCGATAATCATGGATAGTGTTTAAGGAACATGGGGGCTCCGTAACGTCACACCACTTCCACAAAACAGTCCACTTTCTCGCTGCAGCATCGTAAATCACGGTGAAAGTCTTTTCATCAATAACAGGACTTGGTGCTACAGTCGCTACTGCTGAAGATGGAGACAACACCAAACCGTACTTCGTTCGGCGTGCATACCGTCACACCACGGAAAACGTTAACGCCATTCATAGCAAGGACGAAGTTCAGGTTCAGCGGCTTATCGACCACCATCAACACCTCCACTGGTGACGCAACTCCTGACGGCATCTGGAAGCGCACCTCGCCCGTTCCCTTGCACAAATACCGCTCACCGTCGTCGTAGATATTCTGCTTCGTCCAACGGGAGCACATGGAGTCGTGCGCGATACACTTCGTACAGCCGGTGTCCACCAGGGCGTCGCAGCTCACACCCCGTCCAAGATCAACGGAACCATTGGCATAGCGCCTGTTACTGACGAGCCGCAGAGGAGGCTGGCGCTTGTCCCATCTCTCCTAAACCGTATTCCAGGCATGACGAAGCGATATACCCTCGGTGGCCACAGCAAAAGCAGCGCCTGTTGCCGCGTCCACCTAAACAGTCACGGGCGTAGTGATTAGGCTAACCACAGTCACGCAAGGTTACAACAGCTGCCTCGACCTGTCCATCTGCAAGAGCAGGGCGCCACAGAACGATTCCTGCCGCACAGCGCCGCCATTCTCCTCCTCCAGAACGGCACGAGCGCGGCTCAGGATCTGGCCGATATCCATGGATTCCATGCGTGAACCAGCCTGTAGGATGAGGCGGGCAGAGTCAGGTAGGCCAGCCACAAAAGCCCAGGCCAGGCTGGTGTCAGGCATACCCCCAAACAGCGCTGCCAGACAACTCAAGTCGTCTAAGTGAACATCCACCGATTCATCATAACCCAACTTGCGAGTGGTGAACTGCTCGTAAGCGTAGAGCCAATCTGACGCAAATGCGGAGTCTAGAGCTTCCTTGATTCTTTCGTATACTAGTTTGTTGGTATTGCTCTGCTACTGGTAGACAACAAACGCAACGCCGGTGAGCTGCAGTGGTATGATGATGTGCAAGCCCGACAAACCTCGCAGATGATACACCATCTCGAACTTACCCAGTCACTCAATCACGTCGTGTGACGAACCGTCCAACTCTGGGATCATCCGGACATCCATCAGATTGCTCACTCGAGTAACCAGGGTACCGGCCTTCCCAACGTCTTACACAACGGTAGACATACCTAGGTAGCTTGTAGATAGTCGGACAGCAGCACAGCACCTGAAGACTGTCGAGGGTTAAGAAAAGACGAACCCTGGCAGACAACACTTGTTCAAGAAGCTCCGGTTACACGTTAGAGGTTCAAAAGCCGGGTGACAACTGCCCACGCAGTCCACGTCAGCACCACCCTCACCTCCCACGCATACCCTGGTCTGCTCAGTAGTCCGGCGGCGGCCAATCCCAAACCGTGATTCAGTGGCGTGACAGATGACGTCAGTTGCACGTCATCGTGAACCACGGAATCACCGCGTCATCTGACATTGCGCTTATCTATGTTACAGCCATACAACAAAGAGAATGGATTTCAGTGTTAGAGGAGTGAGAGTGAAGGAGAGTTTCAAAGACTTTGGAGACAATAAAAGTGAGAGTAATGGGGCGATAGATGAAAGGGTCAGAAAGCTATCTTTTCTTTGGACTGGCCTGCATAAAAGCATGCTTCCATGAGGAATGAAAAGTTTGGGATTTTAATCATTCACGAATCAGGCGAGCAAGGATCGGAACTAGCTCGGAGGACTCGAATAATTGCCAAGCCATATTGTGCGCCTTCCCCACGTATACCTGGAAAGGTACTTATAGTTCCCTATACATGGAGGTTCAGTAAAAGATGGGGTATGATTAGGTTCCGAAAAGAGCTGCTTTATTATTTGGAATTATAGCCATAGACTGACTGGGTTAGAAGAAAGGAGGAAAGTCTGAATTATGAAGAATTAGTGGTTTTGCTTTTGGTTAAAGACGAGAATCATTTATTTGTAGTTCTGATCAGCACACTTTATTAACATTTGCATGACTGTACGTAGAACAGCTTTCTTGTGATTTCAAGCAGAAATGAAATGCTGTGGAATTCAAAGGAATGGAAGAGTTTCATGGCTCAACACGCTTTGCTCCTAATGCGTCAGGCATCAGAGCAGGAGCAATAAAAAAATGACTGGGGAAAGAAAAGTCTTGGAGAAGAGAATCGTAGGACTCTATCCTAGCCAAGATGATCTCTATGCGACAGCACAAATGGAGGCATTCTGGCCCATAACCGTCCCATGGAGAGACAGCGAAGAAGCCGGGCAGGGATGACTGGTGAGCTCTTATAGCGTCAGAGTTGGAGTTTCAAGTGAACGATGGGGTTGGACATACCTTGCTGAAGTGATAGAGATTAGACAGTGGTCGAAGGACTTTAGGTAAGGGGCAGAAGTAATGTATAGAGTGAGGGTTCAGTAGATGAGTAGTCGTGTCGGTCTGGAACTCATGTTGGGTGTTTGTTGTAAGTCGTTAATGTGAGGATAAAAGGGCATTGGTCCCATTGGGATCATTCCAGATAGAATCTAATCAATCATTCTGGTGTAAATCAAAATCCCCAACACATGATTTTAACGCGTGCATTTAAAGAAAGGAATGCTTCGTAGTAGAAGTCGCGAAATCAAAGAGTTGTACATGGAGGGATTTTGTTAGGGGAATACAGGAGACATAAAAGCAAAGTCATAGATGGTAAAAAAAATTTGAGCCTTAGTATTACAAAAGTGAGCCAAGCACTGCCCCTTTTTTGGGGTGAAAATAAACAGATGTTCTACAGAGGAAGATTGGATCTGAGATCAAGAATGTTGCAGAAACAGGAAAAGGAAGAGCTAAGTCTAGGGGCTGTTTAATGAATGATTGGGGCTGGTCCTAGTTGTCTGGTAACGTCAAAGGGGTACTTGAGTCTACCTGGTCCTCCTTGACTGTTGGTTCCATTACGATTCGACCGGAGCATAACTGAACTGGTGTGGTGCAAGTATTTTCCATGTGAAACGTGGGATAGATAAAGAGATATCAAATCTAGCTGTTCCATAACATCAATTTCTATCTAAGGTACATCGTTTTGCTTGTATTTACTCAAATCTAAATCAAACTTCTGAGATAATAGTATGTACACAGGGTAACAACGGGTGGCGAGGGAGAGTGTAAAGAGAAAGCAAAAGCAAGGAGGGGGATATATATACACAGGCAGTAACAAGAGGTTGCGAGGAATAAAGATGTGTACAGACAGTGACAACGGGTGTCGAGTGAGAGGGTATGTGTACAAACAGTAACAACGGGTGTCGAGGGAGAGGGTATGTGTACAAACAGTAACAACGGGTGGCGAGGGAGGGAGGGAGGGGAATGTGTGCATAAGAGTAACAGAGGTTGATATGAGAACGAGGCTGTACACAGAGGGTAACACTGACTCACCTTGGCTGTCAACATACTTAGTGAGGTTTTGGTTCTCTCGCAGAGCGTTCTCCACTATGTTAAATCTACTTTCGATGATATCTTGTATCGCCTCGTTTCCTGCAGGAGTAATCCAATAAATCATTGAACAAGTGTACGCAAGTAGATCCTTTCCCTATGTGTAACTTCTGAGAAAGGAGAAGTAGGTAAGGGAGTAGCAGTCAGCAGTTAGTGATAACAGTAATAGATCATAACGGGATTTACTTGAGGTCAAATAATACAAATTTTGGCTGTTTCTACTTTTGCTTCAGGATGCCGAAACTTGATTACTAATCTACTCGAGCCCTTTGATCATGTCTACTTTTGTTTTCACTCCAGTACATAACCGGACGAAATGGATGTTCATATCGTTACTGTTCTTGCGGACCTCTCGGTTGGAGGGAAGGTCATATTGATGTACTGTGGCTACGTCAGTAAGCTCTGCTATGTGACCATCACGGTCACTTTCACCAACAAGTAAGACGACAGGAAGAAAAGTAACTAAATAAACGTATTTCTCTCTCTGAATGTGTACTTGAGCAAATGTAAAACTAGTCAAGATTCGAATTGGTTCAATACATGCACATCCCAAAATACTTTGAGTAATTAAGTACCATTTCTTCCTTGCTTAATAATGCTGTGTAATATGGCGTCTCATATTCTTTATTTCAGTCTTCCACAAGTGAAGGACAACATATAGACAAAGAAACCGTTGGTCTTCAGACTGAACGTCCTCTGACTCACAAAATCACGTTAGACATCATCTTACGTGTGTCCCAGTGACTCACCTGTGAGAGCAGACTCACTTAACATCACCAACATTCCCAACATCACAACCACCAACATACGAGTCGTCCTCCACATCTCCCTTACTAAGTCCCACTCTGTTAACGACCGTTAGCGGTCCTCTGTTAATGGTGATGGTGGTGGTTGTGGTCGTGGAAGTACTGCTGATGCTGGAGATGTAAATGTTGGTGATGCAGTTGCTGGAGGTAAAGCTGAGGTTGAAAAAGACGATGGTAAAATCACTCTTTGTCCTGCTGTTGCTAGTGTTGTTGTTGTTGTTGCTGTTGTCGATGTTGTTTTGACCAGTGATGAGGCTGCTACCGGTGCAGTTTCCTCTGTTACATAATAACATCAAGTCATTATATTTAGTCAAATAATGTTGCTGAAACTCAAGAAAAATTCTTTAAGGTTATATATTAATGATTAAATCAATCTATCTAACCAACTCCAGAGGCACAAGCCAGGACTTCCAAATCCTACTTCAGAAAACTTCAACTCATGCGTCGCTGTGAAGTAAATCATGCGCCACGCTAATGAAAAATCATAAGTCGCAGTAGTGTAACTCATACGCCTTAGTATAGTAAATCATACGCAATATCATCGTCACTGAAAAGCATATTTTCTGATGTTTAGTGAACGTGCCATCAACCATTCCTCAGAACTATATGTGTGAGCTAGGTCAACCTTGAATCAAGTTTCCTTCAACTCATCTGATTCGCCTTTTTTTCCACTGTTGGTCAGTCAGTGCATAAGGGCGCGTGTGACATCTGTTGTCTGAGTCTCCGCACTGTCCTCTGACACATCCATGGACTCGACTACTGTTTTTTTTTTTGTCCCACATACAACGTGAGCTCCTGGCTATGCGTCCATAAACACACCTCTCAGCTTACACATAACACTCGATCACATGTTACTTACTACCCGTTACTCTTTACTAAAATTTCCTGCGGTGAGCCCAATGTGCATGCCCTACTTAATATCCCAGGAGTGTAGAGCTCTTATCCCTTAATATATAAATGAATAAATAAGTAATTACACAATTATCATCTTAGAGGGAGAAACAACACTGCAACCTCGAGCTCAGGTAGGCATTATGCTAAAGGTTCTGTACACAGATACACACGGACTTAGGCAAATGGGAAGGAACTGGAGTTCAAAGACCGTATCATACGAAGCAACATAGACACTGTCCAAGTGGAAGAAACAAAACTCACAAAAGAGATAAAGCTTAATGTAACGTACCCTGAGGGATACACGATAGATGCAAGGAGGAACAAAGGAGGATGGGGTGAGTGGCCCCCCTGATAAGAATACCATTAATTACTGGTAAACGTTAATGGATGGTGCTTTTACACAGTAAACAATGTGTAAAATTACTGTGAGATGGAAGCGTATCGTGGTGATGTTAGTTTACAACCATCCAAGGAACTGGCAAGGACCGAAGTCAAATGTACAATGAAACAACGAAGGAATAATCAGGATGGTGAAGATACCCTTCCCCAGAGATGGTAGGATGGTGAAGATACCTCTCCCCAGAGATGGTAGGATGGTGAAGATACCCCTCCCCAGAGATGGTAAGATGGTGAAGATACTCCTCCCCAGAGATGGTAAGATGGTGAAGACACTCCTCCCCAGAGATGGTAAGATGGTGAAGACACTCCTCCCCAGAGATGGTAAGATGGTGAAGATACTCCTCCCAAGAGATGGCAAAATGGAGAATATACTCCTCTTCCGGAGACGGTGAAATGATGATGATGAAGACACCCCTTCCTCGGAGATGACAAAATGTAGATGGTAAAGATACTCCTCTCTCGGAGAAGGTGAAATCCTGATCGTGAAGATATTCTTCCCTCGAAGGTGTTCAGATATTGATGTATGGGAGGATAATCATAGGGTAATAGACTTGAAAAATTTGCATTTGCTTTTAGACAGAGAGTTATGGATGAAGACGTTGCTTGAATATATACAGGAGACTATCTTCCGTAGATATGTAATGGAAAATACAAATCAGGGGGAATAGTGCACTGCCTCTACTAAATCTTGTCAGTACACATAACACAATAGAACAAAGTAGACATGATTCACCTCTTGGACGAAAGTTATCATTTACTACTTAGTTTTCATCATGTGGGACGCAAGAAGGAGATCAGGGGGCTAAGGGGATGAGAAGCGGTGCAGAACCTAAAAAGGAAATACCATCGTGGCAATTACGAAGAGCTAACGAAGATCTCTCAGAGATTGCTATAACAAGAGTATAGATCATTGCTATAGATGGCTCTATAATACGTACAAGGAAGGAGTCAGATCATTGGTACCATTTGATGATTATCTAACATAAGAGGAGGACTGAAAAGGAGTTAGACGTGGTTCACCAAGCAGTACCAAAAGCGAGAGTTCATAAATGTACTATGAAGGATTTTCAGGCGACACTGTAGCCACCGAGCATATGAAAGACATAGGACAACAAGGAACAGGCAGTGGAAGGTAAGAAGGAGGAGCAGAGACCTTGAAAACAGTATAGTGGACAAGGCAAAAGACAATCCAAAACTTATACATAAGTTCATCAGCAGCAAATCATTGGTCAAACAAATGCCAAATTGGCTTGAGAGGCTCGAAGGTGATAATTCTTGAGGATGATGGGGATAAGTGAAAGGAGCGGAATGATGAAGTGTAAAAATATTTACAAAGTGGAGAAAAATACTTCCCAGCGTAAGCAAGGTGGGAGAAGGAAAAGTCATAGAAGGTATAGATTTTGATAGAAATAACATAATACGGCTATCAAAATACTTGACTCCTATAGGCCCACGGTGTTGGCGAAGTTTCCTCATATGTGCTGAGGGCGTGTGTGGAGGCACTTGCTGGGCCTCTAGAATATTTTTCAATAGGTCACAAGAGGAATGAGCGGTCCCAGACATGTGGAGGAGAGTAAATGTGCATATATTTGAAAAAGGTGATCGAGAAATCGCCTTGAACTTCAGGATAGTTTTATCAACATCGACAAAAGATAATCAATATAGATGTTTGACGACTTACAAAGAAGGAGCAACCTGACTAGGAGACAACACAGGTTCAGGGAAAGAGGGCCATCCTTTGCCAATCTGCTAACTTTGTATAGCAATTTAGACCACAGAGAGAGATGGGTGGACTGTGTTAGACTGACAGGATGCTTCTGACACTATACTTCACCAGTCTGTTTAAGCTAGAGGTAAAAGTAAGGTAAAGGGTAGGCTCCCTCAGTACATAGACGTTTACCACAGTGGAAGGAACAAAGGAGGAGGTATGAGGCACATTCTCAGTATCGGTTCAGGTTACAAGTAGGATGCTGCAGGGCTTCATCTTACCTGAACATGTTTGTAGATAATGTCAGGTTCACGAGAAAAATAGTGACAGACGACGATGGCATTAGATTACATAGGGACCCGGGCAAACTCCAAAGTTGGTCTGAATAATGGATGATGAAATTCAGTCAGATTAAATGTATGATATTAGGAATGGAGACAGTAAAACAAAGCCTCAGTGCAATTATTGCCTAACGGGAAATGAATTACAGGAACTTATGTATGAAAGACACCAGGGGATGATATTACGCCAATTTCTCGCCGAGTGAGAACTGTGAAACAGGCACATTACCTATTGGCAAATATTTGAATCGTAATCAAGAGAACGGATAAGAAAGAGTTTGGTAAGCTATTGACAACATATATAAGAATATAGAAGCGCGAAGATGTGATTGAGAGGATCCAAATAAGAAATAACAAATATGATACCAGTGTTTAGAGATTTGAGCTACAACAAGAGGCTGAGGGCTACAAATATGTCCATCACAGAGAAAATAGTACATTGAGTTTCATGATTAAGGAGTTATTCAGCAAGCTGTTCACATAACACACATAAGGTCAAAACTTGAATATACTTCTCATGTTTGGTTACCGAATCAAAAGAAGCACAAAGAACTCTTAGGGATGGTCCAGAGGGGAGCAGTAAAGATGGTACCAGAATTAAAAGAGCTAAGTTACAAGAAAAGCCCAGAGATTTTAATATGATTTCCGTGGAAAAGAAAAAAGTAAGGAGTGACCTGATCATAACCTTTAAGTCTCTAAGACTCTTTAAGACTCTTGCTATGAAATATGTAAAGATTAATGCAATGAAAGGACATAGTTAACGCACACAACATACAAGAATTAAGGTGTGTGAGAGAATGTTCAAAAGTGGGGCCCCACGAGTGTAAAACTCACTTCTCGTACATTGTAAGTAGGTGATTACACACACACACACACACACATACACACACACACACACACACACACACACACACACATACACATACACGTACACACACATACATCACATCATCTGCCAAACGTGTGGCAATAGTTTGTCATCTGATAACTTCTATATTTAGTAATGTCGCACAGGTGAGCGGTCCTTTCCGTGCACACTGTTTCATATATAACATGGAAGACACAAACGCGCACACACTAGTGGGAAATGTGATCATGTAATGCTTAAATTTGACCATGTGGTTAAAAAAAATCAGAGGAAACAGACTCAAAGATACGATACCACGGGGAAAAAAATATAAACAATATCTACAGAAAGACAAATTAGAAAATGAAATATCCAAACCATAAGAGGTAACTGTTATACAGGATTCTGTAAACTGTACAGTGCAAGAGTGAGAACAATGGCTGTCAACATTTCGCAACCCAGCGCCCCTTTCCAGTAACTTGTGATGGTTGATATCTCGTCATGCATACATAAATGTGTCTGTTAATAATGCCCTCTGATCGAAAGCCCATGTGTAAATTCCCCTAAAATGTTCTTTCTTCCTTATTTACTGGCAGAAATTCATCATGCAACTGTTCTTTTCAACTTTCGTGGGGACTTCGCACGACTGCTACAATGCCGTTGCATCTGTTTAAAAATTGCAAGAAATGGCAACAGTTTCACTTGATCATTTACAACGGAAACAATGACAGGCACCACAGCAGCTGATGCTCTCAACGCCTAAATTTGATGTTCTCTAAAATTGACAGCACTTAACCGTTGTCTTTTGTTAAAGCGAAAAGTTCCGTATTGTTAACGGATCCCTATCGTACGCAAACTGTAGAATTTCAACATTTTTCAAACGCTGGAATAATCATATAATGTACTATAACTAATTTTGAAACAAAATTTAAGTTTAGGGCAATACAAACATCTGTGCTCATACAGCAGACTGTGAGTCTGTGTAATGTTGTGCTGAGGTCTGTGATGAAGTATTGATCTATAAGTGGTCTATGATGAAATGTTGATCTATATGTGGTCTGTGATGAAGTATTGATCTATAAGTGGTCTGTGATGAAATGTTGATCTATATGTGGTCTGTGATGAAGTGTTGATCTATATGTGGTCTGTGATGAAGTGTTGATCTATATTCCACTATCACAAACATCTTCAAGACCCAGTGCTCTACAACGCTTTAATTCAATTCATAAATGTAATAAGTAAAAGAATGGGGAAGAAAAAGATATGGTTCTGTAATGAGTCAAAACCACGAAGGATAATGAAGTTCTGCGGAGAAGAAACAGCTGACACAACTGCCAGTCATCACTGAAAGGTTTCAGAGAGACAAGAATGGAATGAGAATATGATGAAACAGAGGAACACAAGAATGGAATGAGAATATGATGAAACAGAGGAACACAAGAATGGAATGAGAATATGATGAAACAGAGGAACACA
>JAUUDZ010388801.1:2687-15529 GCA_032361705.1 Panulirus versicolor | reverse complement strand
CGTCCTTTGCACTACTTCCCTGCAAGTTATTAAAGATAAATCAGGAATGACCAATGATATGGTGGAAAGACTTGAGTGAAGAAGTACATGTATAGGTAAAGTATAGTTTTTCTTCATACTTGACCCCTACTTCCAGCATTGGTGAGTTAGTGCCAGCCAGGAACAGATGAAGAAGGCCACATCCACTCACATTCTTTCTCTAGCTGTCATGTGTAATACACCAAAACCGCAGCATTGAAGAAATTCATTGAAAAGTGGAAATACTAAAAAGTTTAAAATGAATGAGCCATCCTGCATAACAGAAGACAGCATAGAAGGTAAAGACAGATACTCTATTAAGTTTAATCATGTATCAAAATAAATTTGCAGTGTTACTAAAAGAACTAATCCACAGCGAAGCTTGTATTTGTATAATAAAAAACATTTTAGCCTACAGAAAACACTAGTAAATATATCAAGCTAAGACTACTATATATTCTTTCAGTAGTGTTTTCTCCTTACGATTTTTTTTTCTTTTTAGCCATATTCTCACCACACTGATCCAGTCTGCCAACCTTTCAAGTACTTCATACAGCAATATCCCTCTTAAAACTTTCTTGTTTCTCCACAACTCTTTGTGTGCATCAGATTTCTAACTCCTGCATCCATACAAAGCTGAATAATACAAATTTTGAAAGTCTGCAGCACTCAAAAATGTACACACAGTTTCAGATTTAAAGAACACTACTCTTTCTATCATGCAAATTATGGAAATATCATGTTACAAAAACTAGAGAAGGGTATCTCAACACCCAAATTCAATGAACAGTATTGTCTTGGAAATAATCTATGGTATCACGAGGATATGCAAAAAGATCTTGAAATTACCTATGAGTGAAACAAGCAAACAACAGTAGGGCCAAGCATTATTCACTGCACAGAGAAAGGTTAGCAGAGCTTGATGAAGTGGTTTATGAGTGGTTCAAGCAATGCAGCAATGAAGAGGTGCCTACTTTTGGTTCCCTTTTGCATGAAAAGGCCAGACAGTTTCACCACTCAAAAGTTCATCATTTTCAGGAATCCACACACTTTAGTCCCAAGGTATTCTAATTTTTGAAATCTGACTGTATTCCTCTTGAGCAAATATTAGAGAGATGACCCTTTTTCTTTATACACATTCTTACTTCTTACTGCAAACTTCACATTTCTATATTTAGGCTAACATGCAGGATTCTTGAGCAAATACTTTTGATATTGCTTCTGAGTCCTCAACACTTGCTAACTAGTAGCTTAAAGATTTTGGGAAGCTTCTATATGCAATACTTGGATCTGAATGCACAATGAGGCAACATGATACAGACAAGTTAAGAGAGGGATAAATGTCACACAAAATGGCTTTAATAAGGATTCCTTTAAGTTTAAAGCAAATATATAGTTCAAATTCATTTAAACACTACTTTATGATCAGAATGGTAAACCAAATTCTCTTCATAAAAGCCTTGTATTCTTTCACAGACGCAAACAATGAAAAATGGCCTATACAGCAAATAAGCCATATAACATACTCTGCATGACATTAATACGTGGGAATTCAATCCAGCCATCCCTTATAAGCATGGTTAAAAGACAGACAAATAAATTTGCAAGACGCACTGGGATATTTTCACTTCAAGGTCCTAGTGTTCACTAGATAACTGTACATAATTCAGAATAGAGGTCCCCTTCTAAAGGTATAAACATCTGCAATTTAGATAGTATTTGGCTTTTTTCATACATGACAGCCATACCCTGCATTAGCGAGGTAGCACCAGGAACTAATGGAGAAAAGCCACATCCACTCACATCCATCTACAGGCAGTCATGCATAATGCACTGAATCTACAGCTCCCTGTCCACAATCAGGCCCTGAAGATCTTTTAATGGTTTATCCCAAATGCTTCACATCCCCTAATTCAGTCCAATGACAGAACATCAAGCCTAGTTTGCTACATTGTTCCAATTCACTCTATCCTTGGCATGCCTTTCACCCTCCTGCATGTTCTGGCCCTAATCACTCCATCCTTCCATCTCTAATTTGGTCTCCCCATTCTCCTTGTTCCCTCCATATCCTCTTTGTTCCTTATTCCCACACATATCCTCTTTGCCAACCTTTCCTCACTCATTCTCCCAATGTGTCCAAACCATTTCAGCACACCCTCATCATCTCTTTCAACCATACTGTTTTTAATACCACACCTCTCTCTTATTCTTTCATTACTTACTCAATCAAACCACCATACACTGTTCTCAAACATTTCAATACCAAAACATCCACCCTCCTCCATGCAGCCTTTTGTATAGATCATGCTTTGCAATCATATAATGTTTTTAGGACAACTATACCTTCAAACACACATAATTTTGTCCTCCCAGATACTGTTTTCCTTTCCACACATTCTTCAGTGCCCTTCAACTCCCCCTATGACTCAATTCTGCTTCCATGGTTCCATTTTCTGCCAAGTCCACTCCCAGGTATCGATAATAAATCACTTTCTCCAAGTTTCTCCATATGAACTCATACCTGTCCCTCAACCCTCCCAAACCCAATAACCTTCTTTCACACACTCTTCCAAACTTAGCCCCCAACTTTAGAAGTTTCTCACTTGAAAATATGCCACCAGTGCTGTATCATTAGGAGGTACACAAAGTGGAGCAAATACAAAGCAACTCAAAAAGGTTGATGGCCAATGCTTCATATCATTTATGCTTTTTCATGCACTGAAAGAAATGTGGAGCAAGCATAATCATTCATTAAGATATTACTTGTTGACCATCTCCATATCTTCATGTGTTATGACCAAAACAGTAAGATATACTACTAATGCCCATGAATTTTACATATAACTTCTATGAAAATTGAAAACAAAAATTATCAGTTACTTTTTTGACATACACTGATGTTAATCATATACAGAATAATTATTCCCAATTAAATTCAATTCTGTATGGCAATTCAAAGGCAAGCAAATTCTCATCAGGATTTGTCAAGTGTCAGCTAACATCCAAATCAATAAAATATATCTTAACTATAACAACAAAAGCCAATGACTTAATATTCATACAAAAACTCTGACCAAACCTTTGTGCACTGATTATCTGTATTCAATTAAGTGCTCAAGAAAACAATGATGCCAGCCAACTACCAAAATTTCAGCATACTGGTCAATTAGTTAAGGAAATTTGTTTTGCTATGTACTACAAAGAAAAAATTTGTCATTTTGTACAAAGAATGAAGGTGCTAAAGCAGACAGAGCGAAGCATACACCTGTACAGGTTATTCCATCCCAATGGCCCAAATCTTTTGTGAAATGAGACTATATTCCATCCCAATGGCCCCCATTCTTTTTGAAATGAAACTATCACAAAATTTTCTTAACCAAAATCAAATAAAGATGTAGCATGCACCACCCTGTTTTGAATCCAGGAAACAACTTAGAATATTCATGCAAAACAAAGAACCAGAGCTAAACACCTATAAAAAGCACATTGCACAGGAACAATGAAATGTTGCAGGTACAGCTACTTCACCAGTACCTTGAATCACAATACAGTTTACGTGTTACAAAAGATCCAATTCAACTTTATAAACAAATAAGCACAGAGTACAGAAATGTCTTATCATACAGAACCAAATATCCCCCAAATTCTATGAACTATGATCAAGTAACCCTGGAGCAGAATCTCCATGTCAAGACAGATACATAAATAGTCAAGTAACAGGTCCATGAACAAATTGAGATAAAAATTATTTCATTTCTAACTGGGATGATTCTATAGCATCTAGTTTTCTGAATCTATGTGCATACAGGTATTGGTAAAGTAACTTTCCCAGACCAGAGCAGAGCTGACAAGAGTGACCTGAGGAAAATGACTCACCATGACATGTCTCACACATTTTTCCATTATGCCAGACTCGAGAGAGAGTGCGGTCAAAGTCAGCAATAACCTGAAACATTTTAGTGAACTGTCCATACACAAGAACTGTCCAACTTAACTACTAAGAGGTCAAATAACAATAAGTGACACAAAATTATTATCTTAATAAAAGCAATGATGAAACTGATTAGTATCTAGTCAGAAACTAATGTAATACAGTACGGTGTTACACAGCACACAAGTACACAGGCATCAAACAAATGAGGGTTGAAATACATGATCAAAATATTCAAATTTGTATTAAAAATACAGGCAATATAACCATTTTATACAATTCAAACCTTTCCCTCAGACAAAATTTTCATTCTGAGTGAAGTCAATAAAACCAATGAAAAAAAATAGTTCAAATTATAAAATAATTCATCTATTTTAGTTACACCAAGGCCAATTTCTATAAAAGATTTCTGGTGTTATCCAGGACCTTCCTAAAGGCTCTTCCAGCCCAAGGCTGCACTACTTCCAGTTGCTGGGAAATGTGGACTCCTTTGGAGTAAAAAGTTCTTTGATGAGACTGTACTCCCAATGATACAACCTTGCCAAAGGTGATTTTTTTACTCATGGTAAAAGCTAGAGCAGGAAGAGTCCAGCAACACCTTATATGACTTATAAACTGGCTGTCAAAATGCAACTTGAGTAATAAAAAGCAGTGAAAATTATATAACATCCAATATCTTCAACTTTGGCTGAATGAAACACACCGAGTTGGGGCTGTAAGAAATAGGATATGGTACTGTAAACAGGGTGGTTGATAAAGTATTATGGACAGTACTGGTGTGGTCTGAACAAATGCAGAAAATGGATGAGATTACAATGATAGAAAAAAAAGTTGAGAGTCAGATGAGCAAGAAATCAATTACTAGAATTACTTTGCAGTAGTGAGACAGTCAAGAAGCAAGGATGAAAGGGGCATCTTTGAGAAGGAATCATTAAACTGTGCAAAGACTGAGGTATATGGACAAGGTTTTGCAAAAGCCACACTGATGGAATAGGGAAATTAAACACAATACAAAAAGCTAAACAAGCAGATGATGCACATATATACTAGATGGAATACACATCAGCATATGGTGAAGTCTGTGAAGCCTGATTGTGGATGGGGGCCCTGGTTTCGGTGCATTACACATGATGGCTAGAAAATTAATGTTAGTGGATGAGGCCTTTCTTCATCTGTTCCTGGCACTTTCAAATACAAGAAACTGAAAACAAGTACAAAAAAAGTTGGGAAGATGAGTTGCATCTTGGCTAAACCAAGAAATGCAAAAACTACTGTTATAAAGGTAGCACTACTACATCTGGATCACATATCATAGGGAAAATAAAAAAGAATACCAGTAATAAAAGGGTCTCCATCCAAGAACGTACTGAAATGAAAATATTCCAAGTAAGGTGTTGAGTATAAAAGAAGCTTACTTTCACCATTTCCTTCACAAAGAGTATGAAAGAAGCTTACTTTCATCATTTCCTTCACAAATATCATTTTCTCCCTCTCTCTCTCTCTCTATGCCCACAACAAACTTTTACACACATCACCACCAAGGAAAAATCAGACAATCTACCTGCTGCCACTCTCAAGATATTCAGATCCAACATCCCCTTTCTATGTCTGTCAATCAATACGTACCCTAATAATGCCTGCTGACCCCTAACCCCAATTGCAAAAAATATTTCAACTATATAAAATCTATCATCAATTAGAAAAGATCTGACACACTGTACATGTGAGAAAAATAGCATGAAAAGATGCACCTCAAAATCATGACCTACAAAAACAATACTTATGCACAAAGTATGATCAATATGATCATCCCAGTAAAATAGATTCTACACTGCATAACTGCAAAATGAGTTTTACTTCAAGTTAACTGTTAGTCAAGTTGTGTATGCAGTGGGGAAAATAACTCTGCCTAAACATATTCATTAAATTTGTAGAGAAACATCCCTATGTCTATAAAGTATGACAAAAAAGATCAATTAGGTCAGTTGAAAAGCATTCCTATTATGACAAAGTATGTAGAAAGAGTAATATCATATAACTCAGTATCAGTCTGAATAGCTGAATTATATAAATTCAAGCTGCTACAACTACTATGTGTGGTAAACATTCTTCAAGTCTGAACACTACTTCTATTTAAAGTGTATCTCTAATGCCTCACCCTTAACAAACCATAGGCAAGAGGGAAACTCTGGTGGAGTGTTTTCAGAGGCTCCTACCTTATGTTCCTACCGACTATACTATCTAATGTGTCTACATACTGTTCCTGCCTAATGTTCTAACCTACCACTTCTATCTAATTATCTAATTCTCCCACCTAATGTTCCTACGCATCTACAAGATGCTCCTGTCTACTTTACCTATCTACTAATTCTGTCTAGTGCTCCTAACAATTTTGCCAAAAGGCAGGGTTATCCCATAAAGCTCAGTGAAAGCTACTTCACTGAATCAAAAAAGCTCTTTGTTGCTAAAACTGTTAAGAGAAGCTCTATTCTCTAGTTTAGAAGTTACTTTATCCTATTCCTGTATAACTTAGCCCATTTCACCACAGTGTTTGTAACCTGTTATTCACTATGGGGGATGGTTCATCATCATAACAATTACGTATAATATCTAGGTCTCAAAACACTAGCTCTCTCTCCTCTCCTACACAATCCCTTCTGTTTGGGTTATGCTTCCTATCATCGAGGAAAAGCTGAAAAAATATGGTAAAAGGATCCCAAGTGGAACAATGATTGACTGTCGGGTGCAAGAAACTGAGGAACAAATCATAAATAAGTGGAATACAGTCTGGATGGTCCATTAACCACCATTACCTTTCCCTCATCATTTCCTCAGCCATGATTACCATTAGAACTTAACAAGTTTCATTCAAGTATTTCCATCACATCAAGTTTCCCACAGATATTCTCCCTACACTGATCAAGCTTGAATATCCAGTTACTATCTGCTGTTAACCAAAACTTTTAGGACCTACAAAAATGACTTTATAAATATAAGAATGTGATAACTGTTGTAAAAAGCATGGAATATATCCCCACATCTAGAAAAGATAGAGAAGAATCTACAGGTCTTTACATGCATCCACTGATTCAAGCCACTATATAAACCATATTAATTTTATTAACAATAATATTACCACTATCATTAATATTACACATAATGTGTGTAATGAAAGGCATGCAGTATAATAGGGGTGACTTGCTGTCAATGGACTGAACGAGGGCATATGAGGCAGCAGAAGGAAACTACAGAAAGGTCTGTGAAGCCTGGTTGTGGATAAGAGGCTGTGATTTCACAGCAATATAAATGACAGTTAGACAATGAGTGTGAGCAAAAACAAGACCTTTTCTTCATCTGTTCATGGAAGTACCTCACTAACAAGAGATGCAAAGAAAAAGTATACATAATTTTCAAACATTACTCTTATTATGATTGTTACCAACACTTCTTTTTTTCTTTCATGTTTGCCATTTCCCAAAAAAGCAAAGTTGTGCCAGGAAGATGAAAATATTACCTCACTCATTCACTTTCACTCTCTAACTGTCATGTATAATGCACTGAAACCATTATCATCACCATTACTACTTGTTTGAGAAATACCTAAAGAGAGTGAATTGTCTGTCGCCTTTAAGGATCTACATAGAGCATCATTTTGTGAATATAATAAGACTTTCACAGTATCTTTCATTATCCTTCTGAGACATTTCTATAAATATCATGTATTTGCACTAAATTTTGTAGATCAAAATGTTCAGTCATGAACAAATGCTATACTGGATACTAATTCTTAGTACTTTAGTTGCGAAGCTTACCCCAGCAGAGACGGTGTTTTTCCTGTTCGATACATGACTTTCATTAACTTCATTGAAAATAAAAGGGGTCGCTCTGTGGACTGCTGCCATGTTTCTGGCTAGTTTTCTACTAATTCACAATTACACTATTTCATGAAAACACTCAGTCAGTGAAGGTATAATTAAGCTTTTGGGATATTTTGTTATATCATTATGCCACTGATAACTAAAGTGGTTTTCATTTCAGGGGGAAGTGATATTTTTCAACAATATCATTTTCTGGCAATTCTGGTGTCATGTTAGGAAACTTCCTGGTCTTGTCATGACAAAAAAATTGCAAAAAAGCAAATTAACAATTCCCTCTTTCACTGAAGAAATGACATCACTAGGGAACCAACCACCTGGGGCATCAAAATATACAGCCAAAGGGTTAAACAATTCCATGAAAAAAATCCCACAATCACTATTAAACATAAAGCCACCAACTTCAAACAAAATACATGAATGAACAAAAACCATGATGAAAACCCTTTTTACAAACCCCACGACAAAATTCGGCACGCATATATCACTTACCCCATGAGCAGTGGCAGCGATGTCCTTCAACATGAACTCGTGTCAGAGTGAAGTCAAAGTCCACAACCAGCTGAGGGCAGACTAATGTTAAGCAATTTTCATGAATAAATGATGAAGTTAGATTACCCAAAATTGCAAATTCTTGCCACCAAGTCAGTATCAAAAGTGTAACACTCCATGCTTAATTCACTGAATGAGGTAGATGATAAATGAATTCTCTCAGAGAGAGAGAGAAGAGAGAGAGAAGAGAGAGAAGAGAGAGAGAGAAGAGAGAGAGAGAGAGAGAGAGAGAGAGAGAGAGAGAGAGAGAGAGAGAGAGAGAGAGTTGGAACAGTAAAAAGAAAGATGAGGATTTGGGAAAAATGGAATGCATAATTACTGCTAATACAGGGATATGCTGATTAGAGAATAAAAGGTTAAAAGGGGTCAGCAAATAGAGGAGGGAGAAAACTGAAGATGGGAAAAGCAACCTACTATAAAACTAAAAACTAAACATGGGAGGGAGAAGGAATAAATTACTGTCAAGTATCACTTAATATTAGAAAAGACAGGTAAGCAATAATACTTTCAGTTGGTCTAGGAGGAAACAATTTGGGTGGTAGCGTTGCAGAATGAAAACAGACAAGCATGAAGAGGTGATGAAGCCCAGACGAAAACTACGATATACCATGGCATGCATAATGCAACAAGCACTGCAGAAATGAATAAGAATCTTCATGCAATATGAATGCCAAAGGACAGAAGGGACAAAAAATAATTCCTTTGCATCTGAGAAAATAATCAAGAATGAATAGAAAAAATTGACAGCTCACGTTCAACTGCTGAGCTGCAGCCCCCCATCACCACACTGGCAGGCACACATATGGTAAACATTTTAAGCTGAAAAAATTGTGCCAATCTATGCCTACAAATAGTTAATTAGAAAATATTTTATGAACATCGTAACTATAAATTCCTAATGAAAAAAGAATACTGTCCAGGTATCCTCTGTATGTCATAGAAAGCAACTAAGAGGTGAGACAGCAAAGTGGCATGAAATCCTTCCCTCAGATATAATTTTCAAGTGAGGGCAAAGAGGAAGGAACCATGCAAAGACTCTCCTTTCTAAGACTGTCATCTGTATTTGATGATACCTTGCTAACACACGAAATAGCAAACATGAAAAAAGAAAGAAAATTAAAAAATGAAGAGTTCTTTCTTTTTCATGCCTATTCAGTGCTTCTAATCTAAGGCTGTCACCTGTTTTATATGCTACCTTGCTCACATGGGAAATAACAAAAACATATGAAAAAAGAAGGAAAAATAAGACTCATTCCTAATTCATACATCTTTGGGATTTCATGCACTGTGAGAAGTGTTTTACATATCTGGGAGTGGATAGGGGAGCGAATGAAACCATGGAATCTGAGCCAAGTCAGTGTGGATGAGGGGATGAATGTTCTGGGAATATTGAGGAATATATGGAAAGAGAGGTCAATATTTGGGAACAGGAAAATGGGTCTGTTTGAAAATACAGTTGTCCAGATGATGTTTCATGGATGCTGAGCATGGGCTATAAATGAAATTGTACAGAAGAAGGGTGATGTGCTGGAAAGGAAATGTTTGAGGATAATATGTGGTGTGAGGAGGGTTGATACATTATGTTAGGATAGGGTACAAGAGAGGTTTGGTAATACAAAGAGTAAGGTTGAGAGACCTGAGAAGAATGTGCAGAAATGGTTTGATTACAAAGAGAGAATGTGAGGAGAGGTTTACAAAGAGAACATATGAGTTTGAAGTGGAGGGGGACACCGAGAAGGGGGAGACTAATTGAAGGGGAGATGAAGGTGAAAGAATGAAGTGAATAAGATTTTGAGAGCTTGGAACCTTAATGTGCAGGAAGGCAATAAGCATGCATGGGAAAGAGTGAATTAGTGCAATGATGTATACAGGAGATAATATGCAGTTAATGGACTGACCCAGGGCATTTGAAGCAGCTGAAGTATTCCATGTACAGATCCTAGAATTCTATGCATTACACATGATATCTAGAGAATGGATGTGAGTGAATCAGGCCTTTTCTTTGTACGTTCTTAACACTACTTCAGTGAAGAAAGAAACAGTGACTCAGTGTGAAGGAAAAAATAACAATACCGATTATGATTTTTTTATACTAGTTTGCCATTTCCTGCAGAGTGACGTACAGCCAGGTTCATAAGGAGAATGACCTTGTTCACATCTCTCTAACTGTCATGCATAATGAACCAAAAGCAGAGCCCCCTACCCCAAGCAAAATCCCACAGCCCTTTCTGTGGTTTCACCTATCTTCTTCATATGCCTTGGTTCAGCCCAGTGACAGCATGTCATCCTGTGTGTGACACCACTCCATCAACTCTTATTACATCCAAGCCTTACAAACTTCTGCACATTCAGGTCTCAACCCCTCAGAGTACCTTTTGCTCTTTTCTTCCATCTCTAGTTTGGTCTCTCACTTCTTGTCCCCTCCACTTCTAACACATACAACCTCTAAGTCTGCATAATGCACTCATCCTCTCCATACATCCAAACCATTTCAGTTCTCTCATCCTTGGTCTTCTTACAACCATACATCTCTCTTGCCCAACCACTTCTTACTCACCATACCCTCCTCACATACCATCTGTCCTCAAACATTTTACTTCCAACATATCCACCCTCTTCCATGCTTTCTGATCTAAGGCCCATGCCTCACATCCATACTACGCTACTGGGAGTTATATGCCATCAAAAATACACGTCTACACTTACAGATAGTGACCTCTCTTTCTTTATATTCCTTAGTGCACCCAGTGCCCTAACTTCCTCATCCATTCTATGGCAAACTTGAACTTCCATGGATTCATCCATGGCAATGGCCCTTCTCAGGTATCTGAAACACTTCATTTCCTCTGGTTCTCTCCATTCAAAATCATGCTCCAACACACCTGTCTTTCAACCTTCTAAATCTTATAGCCTTACTTTTTATTTACATTAACTCAACTTTCCCTTTCATACATTCTCCAAAATTCAGACACCAGCTTCTCCAGCTGCTCTATCAAGTTTGTCACCAGAACTGTGTTATCAGCAAACACCAACTGACTCATCTTCCAGAACACCTCCCCACCCTAAACCAACTGCAAACCTGCCAGTCTCTCCTAAATTTTCACATTTATCTCCCTTACCAGACCATCAGTAAACATTAAACATCCACAGCACCATTACAAACCCTTGCCAAAAACCTAACTTCATCTGGAAACACTCATCCTCTTCTCTTCCTACTTGCACACAAGCCTAATTCTCTTAATAGAAATTCCTCGTTGTTCTTAGTAATTCTCCCAAATTATATATTCATAACACATTCCAAAGAGCAACTCCACAACCCCAACCATCTGCAACCTCCACATACATATATACTATATAAAAATCCTTCTATTTCCCTAAGTACTTCTTACACAGTTTCTGCAAAGCAAATACCTGATACGCATATCCTTTACCACTTGTAAAGCTACAATGTCTCTTCCCAATCTGATGGTCTGTGCATGCCACCATCCAGTCAATCACAACTCTCACATACAACTTCCCAGGTATATTCAATGAACTTATACTTCTGTACTTTGAACATTCATTTACACTCCCTTTGCCTTTATACAATGGCACAATCCTTGTATTCTGCAAAATCTCAGGCACCTTAACTTGAGCCATACGTACATTAATATTTGAATCAATCAACAACACTCTTGCCCATATGGTTATCAATGCAACATATATAAAACAATATGGATACAAACTTGTAGCATAATGCCTTGGCTCTCAGCATCAGTAAACTTGTATTCAGATCTTTGGCTTTCGGTGTATCTTTCTAACACATTGGGAAATTATGCAATATTGTAAGAGATAAAGAGTATTCTAAATCAGACCCTGATTGGAGATGAGGATGAAAGAGAATTGTTGATTGGCAATGAGGTCAATGGAGAGACAAAAGGGATCAAGGAAAAGAAAGACGTTATGAGGGAGAAAGTAGAAAAACTAAAATAAAGCCTTTTCATAAAGGAAAAACTGTGGAAATACAATTTGCACAATTTTCCCACCTTGGAAAACAGAAGAGTAAGGGGTGACTTGATGACAATCTTTAAATCTTCAAACTATGTTAATAACAGACAGTAAGTAGTTCATTACAAGATGTGGAACATGACAGCTTAATGAAGAAAGGGGAGTAGCCTGACTGAATATCAGTCTGCATGAAGGAGACTCCATAGGGGTCAACTTATTAAACAGCAGAAGACAATATAATGAATATAAATAGCGATAGATACAACCCAACCAGTATATTAGGGGCCAACCTATTAGATAGTACGAGACAGTATGATAAATGTAAATGATACATGATATAGCTTGACCAATATATCATATAATTTTTTCTACAATTGATAAATCAATCCATATCTCCTTTTTATATCCGTTTTGACAATCTTGTCTTTCTACAGCAAGATTCACCACACCCATCCAGCCATATAATGTCTTATCTTAAT
>JAUUDZ010388579.1:577-15533 GCA_032361705.1 Panulirus versicolor | reverse complement strand
GTAAGCTGATGCAGTCTTACTGGCATTTGAACTTCTCTCATGACACGGCATCATCCGCAAACGTAGTCAAGTTGGAGTCCAAACTTCTTTTTTTAGCAAGTCATTGACACAGATCAAGAAGAGTAACGGTTCCAGAACAGAACCTTGCTGTACGTTATTCCTGACCTCAACCAATGTCTCATGTTTCCCTTCCACTAAGACAAGCTCTCCATCAAGGGTGTCTCCCTGTTATTCCTCCATGATGATCTAACCTCTTAACCAACCTCCAGTGTGGTACAGTGTCAAGTATTTTTATGTCAGTCCAATCACAGACAATCCGCCAAGCCTTCACCTTTGTCTGGACCGGAGCTCACTCTCTCATAGGGATGTAAGAGCTTCGTCACGCACGATCTTTCCCAGAAACTTTGTTGTCTACCACTAGGGCTAGTTTCTCCTCCGCAGCAAGTCCTCTATTTGCTTCCTCATTATCTTTTCCTGTACTTTGCAGACTACGCTCGTCATAGGGTTGGCCTAGGTAAGTGGATCCATCAAGTCTTCTCTCTATCGAAGACTGTAATGAAGTTTGCCCTCTTCCGTTCCCTTCATTCTTTATCTCTCTCCAGCGACAACTTGACCAAGAGGTCTGTCGAGTGTACTTGCACACATCCTCAGCACAGATGGTGACATTCCATTAGGGACATGATCCTTGTATGGGGTCAAGCCCTTTGGTATTACGTTTAAGTCTTTTCCAGAGATTCCAATGGTTTTCAAGACCTCCTCCCCAGTCCATTTCACTGGTGTTGTGGCTGTCTGGTCTTCCACTGTGAGAGGAGTTTAGAACTAGTCATTCAGTTCCTGGTATGACTTTACCTTGTGCTTTATAACTCTTCCCTTCGCATCCCTCAGCCTTACGAGCTTCTCTTGGACTGACAATTTCCTCCTAATAGATTTATGGACTGTCTATCTGCCTCGTCCACAATATTCCTTCAGAGTTTCTTTCACCCTTCTTTCCTATCTTGCTACAGTCGTTCCTTGGAGAGATGGCTAGCTAGAATGTCATCTACACCTTCCACGCAGCACACCGCTGTGCTCCTTTGCTCTTCGACGTCATTCATCGACCCACACGCCTCTCCTTTCTTTAACTTTCCCTTTCCATATGAAGCCAGTGTTCCCTGTGTGCATGCTCTTTCACTCTGAATATCACAGACCCTTCCATCACGATGCCCTGAGGTCCTATCTAGTGAACGCCATTTCCCAACTTTTGTTCGAAAAACATAAAGTTGTCTAAACTGTTCTACCATAGCGCACCCGAGAGTCGAACCCAGGATGCCGAGAACAGCAGGCGGACAAGACAACCATTGAACCACTGATACACTTCAAGTTATTTGTAGTTTCCACGATTCTGTCTCATCTTGGAGTCTGAATTCATCTCTACTCTAGTTACGTCGTCGATAATCACATAATCAAATACAGGGATTACATGATCACTTTTTCTAGTTGGTTAATCATTTATAATATTCTCACTATCCATGTTGCTATGAGAGAAGATTTCCCATACCCATGCTAATGTTTGAGAAGATTTTCCATACCCATGCCACCATTTGAGAAGATTTTCAATACCCATGCGATTATATGAGATTTTTCAATACCCATGCTACCGTATGAGAAGATTTTCAATACCCATATACCCAAGATTTATAATATCCATGCTACTGTGAGAGAATATAGGACCTAATAATGATGGTGTGTCAGCCCCTCTCATCTTAGTCCGCTCAGTGACATGATAGAATGAGAAAGTTTCCTAAGACCTCGTCTTCACGACTCTATCTCCACGAGAATGTAGATTACCCCCAGTTTATCTCTTCGTGATTGAAGTCATCCATCATCAGTTGGCTGTCATCCCTGGGAGTGTGTGTGTGTGTGTGTGTGTGTGTGTTCCACGGCTTCATGCACCACCCTGGTCGTTCCTTCCTGGTACATGTGTTCCTCTCTATCAACATTCTCTGCTGGATTGTATATCAACACGCCACTGTGCACTTCCTTCCTGCAGCTACTCATCCCATGATGCATCGTCTGCCTGGGGTCATCCTCCAGTCTCTCCTGAGACTTAAGACTGTCTCTTACGAAGAGGGACAACCTCCAGTCTCTCCTGAGACTTAAGACTGTCTCTTACGAAGAGGGACAATCCTTCTCACCCTTCCTCTTTGTCCTAACTCCTCTCTCCTGCTACCATGTTCCCATCTGGACAGAACTGGTGAGATCTTTTCTCTCCAATAATTCTTGTCTCCATGATTCCAACAACATCAGGTGCATTTCCCGTGGTGTAGCGATTAGCGTTCCCTATCGCGACGCATTCATGGGCCGCCGCCCAGGGTCGAGCACGTAGGTTCGAATCCTGGTTGCGGCAGTCGGTTCACAGTCAACCCAGCTCTTCATCCACTCCTAGGGGTTGGTTGATAGAATGGGAACTTGGCTTAGGCTAGGGTATGTATAGAGTCTTAATGGGATGGCCTTGATTAGGGCATCAGCTGGCCCTGCCGTCTCAGCTAACAAGAAAGAAAAAAAAAAATCCTAGCTTTCCAGTTGACACTTCTATCTTCCTACATTCCTGACCTCTGTGAGGTACTGTCCAAGTTACTTCATCATCTTGTCTCACTTGATATCTTAGTTTTTACTATATTCTTTGATTATTTCTCTCTTCCCTTGATCTATGACCTCTGATGAAGATCCTACTGAAATCCTTCCTTGTTCTTAAGTTCCTCAACCTGCTGGTGTACGTCCCCTCCTGACCTCATACCTACAAACAGAACCTAACCATCACTGATCGTCAAGCTGGTCCATAGCATCATCCCAGACGTCATCTTTCACTCACTAGATCTAATAGAAAAAAAGATATTACCTCACTAATCTCTCCCTCTGGCAGAGACCACAGTGATCCCTGTCTCGCAGACTCCTGATTTCCATTTTGATAAAATGATCAAGACAGCAGAATGTACCACTCTTGCCGTATCTCTCATCATACCACAGTTAATTGCTAAGTGCCAGGCTCAACATAAGCCGCTAATTGTACCATGATATGTCTTATATATTTCATAGAGTACGTGTGTAGTAAAGATAATCATTTATGTAATGGCAAAACAGACGGGAGTGATCGATTCGCCATGGGTTCATGTTTTGCATGAGTGTGACGCGATGGTAAGCAAGTCTGGGTCGTGGAGAGCAGAGGTGAACGAGGTCATCATTGTGGCCGACGACCACAGCAGATGACCCACGCAGGTCACGAGGAGACGACACCAGCTTGGGTCATGAGCAGGCACTGGCATACATTGGGGCAGGGAGGGAGGCAAGCAGGTAAGTAGGGAGTCAAGCAGGCAGGCGGAGAGGCAAGTAAGCAGGCAGGCAGGGATGAGGCCGACACACGTCTCGCCTCACATACCCTCCGCCCCAACATGTTTCCTCACAAACATAAAAACTCACAGTGAACGGCCGATGTGGCGTGGAAGAAAAAAATACGAAAACTGCTTCTCATTCCCTGGACCCGATTTTGAATGCATGATTGTTGGCTTGAAGCCACCGCTTGCTGGTACAGGGGGTACTACTGGCTGGTGCTGGGGGTACTACTGGCTGGTGCAGGGGGCACTGCTGATTGGTACAAGGGAACTGCTTGCTAGTACAGGAGGCATTGTTGGATGGTAATTAGGGACACTGCTGCTTGGTACAGTGGGTACTACTGGCTGTTACAGGGGGCACTGCTGGCTGGTACAGGGGGCACTGCTTCGCGAGGAAGTCGACTCTACCCACAAGAACAACAGGGAGAACAGTAACGAGGGATAAAGAGACACAAACACAGCACCACACCGGGTCCTGAGACTCCCTCTTTCCCTCCTATGGTCGGCGAAATGTCGGAAAAGATCGGGAGCGGTGCTGGAAGATCGTCCTACAGCTGGCACCCGCGCCCAAGTATATAAATAAGAGACTCGCGAGGCGGCCGGTTAGTGAAAGGCAAGTAGCAAGAGTGAGTGTTACGTTGTCACAAGTGTCTCATTCTCAAGCCTGGTGAGTTAACATGTTACCGTAACGTTGCTGAGGTTGATACGACAGTATGTGTTGCGTAAGAAAGGTCAATGTGTGCAGTGAGAGCGTGTATGGTCTTAGAAGTATGCTGTTATACACTTAAAGAAGGGTTATAAGATTGTTGTGTTGGTGGTTATGATTTAGTAATAGCCGTAATGACCCAGGTAGTTGATAGGCCTTAATGACCCTGTTAGCTAATACGCTTAAAACCCAAACAAGCAGCCTTTTATTACTCTGATAGTTAACTCGGGTTAGGCTGCTGTATTACATTTGATTTCGCCAGTTATCATCATATGTCATCTCATGATTAATTAAGATTTGTCTTTAATGAGTAATTAGGTACAGAGTATATGTGTCTGGAAGATCAAGTCAGAGTTGAAAAGTCTCCCATTAAATACATTATCCAGTCCTGGGGTCACGTGTGCCCTCGCTCAGGACGTTACTTGCACTTGTTGGAAAGTTTCCACCCACCTGGGGCCTGGAGGTACCCCACCTGGGGCCTGGAGGTACCCCACATGGGGCCTGGAGGTACCTCATCCGCTGCCCTGTGGTACCCCACTCAGGTGGTACCCCTGCACCGTGCATCATTGTTTACCACTGTTGTTCAGTGGAGGGTTCGAGTTTGTGTGTGTGTGTGTGTGTGTGTGTGTGTGTGTGTGTTACAGCACCGGGATGTGACCCTGGTAACGGCTGTGGGGTCACGGCGGAGCTCGGCCTCAGCAGCCACCCTCTCCCTCGCTGACTGACACGCGTCACCAGCGATGATGAACCTGTCTTTGCTCAGGTGGGCCGGGGACGAGGGAGGGGGGGGGGGGGGGGTTGAAGGGAGGCACTGTGTCTGCGTTTGTTTGCCTGTTGTTGTTGTTGTTGGTCTTGTGAGTGCGTGTTTGAGGACTTGTCTGTGTGAGCGGACGGGTTGTCAGGTCGTCATCGGCCCATGGTAGGCGGCTCGGACGACGCCAACACCAGCAGAGGCAGGGAGCTTCACTCTCGTACTTTCCCTTTTTCTCTCATACGATCACTTGAACTTCTCGTCGTTCTCGACGTTCACTATTTACTCAGACTTTTTTTTTTCGCAATCGTCGATTATTCTCATACCACTGAAATGTTCCCACACTTCTCTAACTCGTCTTGTTTAGCTCCGTGTTGATACATGGAGCTGAGCGGCTCCGCCCCATTTCGAGGGCGTTTCCACATCCATATCGTCCAGTCCACAGACGAATTTGACTCTCTCATCTTATCTCCACTTGTCCTTCTCCGCGGCTGTTGACCTTTGCCTGCAGCGTGGTAGATCTCACTTCAGGTGCAGTTCTTGTTGTCCGACGCTACACCCGCTCAAGCGCGTGGCTACGCTGCCTTCACTCGGATGGTCAAGCTGGTGACCATCTCTGCTCCTTCGTCAGCGTAGATGAAGACAGCATTTTTTCCCCCACATTTCTTATCATATAACTTACCTCCGTTGCAAGTCTTCTAATGTGGTTTGCTCGTGACAAACTGTGTAATTGGTGAGATGATAGTTAATGATAGGCATAGACTGGCCTCATCTCCTCCTATCTTCAGTGCATAATTTTTTGTTGGTTTGAACGATGTTAGTCTCTGTGTGTGACCAATGATGGAGCTGGTCAGAGTTCTTTATAGAGTGCCGTAGATCTGAAGACTCCTTATCAAGAGTTTGAATCACCTACTAACACGTCTCGAATGCTTTGATGAGCTAATTTCTACAGATTATGAGCAAGGGTTCCAAGACCCTGTGGAATACCATTGGTCACTTTTACCCAGTTGGAGAAGGCATCTCTGTGTCCTCTCTTCGTCCGTTAACATAGATTTGAATTCAGGAAAGTGACCTCCTTCGTATGTCATCTGAGAAAAATAAATACAGTTCTAGCCTCTAGCGGAGGCTGTATGATATCCACCAACAGTCAAAAACATATTTTGCCGCCCTCTGTTTTTTCTTGTTAGTTGCCGTCTTCCTGTATGAATCCAGAAGATCTGTAACACTAAAGAGCCTCTTGTACAAGCTCTCATTCCTGTGGTTCTCGGTCATTTCTTCCATTAGTGTACAAGCAAAGCTTATCAGTGATACTGACCTAAACTTTAGCGTATTTTCTCCACCGTCTTTCTTAAAAAAAAAAATGGCAAGATATTTTCTCTTCCACTCCTTAGTATTGACACTCATCCAACTAATTTTAGAAAGAGAAAAATATCAAATGGCAGGTAAAGCGTTTTTGCAACCACCATGAAAATCCGCCATCACCCCCCAACAAAAACTCCCATTTCACTGCAGATCAGCCCCGATCTGAGAGGAGACTATTGTCTCATGGTTGTCCCCACGTCCTCTGTCACACCAGGATCATCCCACCATCACTTTAGGGTCACCGAGGACGATGAATTCCTCCCACTGGCTAGCACGACATCCTGACATCTTCTGCAGATCATGACACTTTCAACAGCGGCGAATTATCTTGGCTCTATCTCAACAAAGGTGGTGCAGGACGTACAAGAACACTTATCTGAAATAAACTGACGAGTCAGGCTCCCTGTGACGCACCCGTCCAGCGACCCACTCGCAAACCTGACGATGTCAACGGAAGCAGAGAAGGAAGACCCCAGAGACCGGGCTGAGGAAGGCCTCTGGGTCGCGCCGACTACAGCCCTCGCATTAGGGAGCTGGAGGCTCTTGAGTCCCATCAGACATAGTTCCTCTCCCCGGAGGAGCGGGAGGCCCTTGGCTAACGTCAGCGACTCCCACAGCACAAGTCAGGGGGCCTCAGGCGTGAAGCTCAGCATCACCAGAGGCGCTGTGAGGTGTTGTGGACGACCGTCTCTCCCAGGTATACAACAAAGGCATGTTGTGGTGCCATTGGCAGCACCGGAGATCCATCGTAGAGGCGGCGCCGAGACGCCTTCAGCATCGGTGACATTCCCTCCCACCTCGGGCGTCGGGGCTGGTGGCTGCAGGTGCCACTAGATCTAAAAATACTGATGAAGAAAAAGTATAAACGAAAAGAGAATTGTTTAAGAGGAAACCTGACGAGCAGGGTCATGTTAGCGAGTGATGGTGAGGCGGACGAGGCACGAGGGGAGTCCCGCCCCAGGTAGATGTAGGTAGCTTCACTGGTCCTCAGGTGTTGGCAGTACTGCGCCGTCTCTCCACTGGTCCTGAAAATTGGTAGTACTGAACTACGTTTCTACTCGTCCAGGGCTGGTGATGTACTGTACTACCGCCTCTGTACTGTACAGTCTCTCCTGTACTACATCTTCAGCTGTACTGATGTGTCGCAATGATACAATCAGCCACTGTTATATATGAACTTGTTTAAGTTGTGTCAGTAATTACGTATTTGTACAATACAGGAGAAAGTTGTACGCTCGCGGGGTCTTATGTGAGTCACGATCCGGGGCATTTAAAACCGGTTGTCTATTTAGATTCAAACGATCATAATAATTGTCCATCAGTCGGGGTGTACTTCTGGAGGAAAGTAATTCAGATGACACACACAAAAGAATACAACTTTCAAAGCAGACTTGACCATCGTAGATGTACAACGCAGTTAAGCCAAGACTACGACAAACCTCATCGAAAACCATCATTCTGACTTAGCGTACAAGCGTTGACCAATATCCTCAGCGAATTTTCTCCTTAAATGAACGTCGGAAGTTTAATCAAACAACGTCAGAGGTAACCATCATACCTTACACGTCAACTGTCGTCCTAGTTTTATCTTCCATAAGAAAATAAGAATATGAAGAGCTTCGTTAGAAACCCGGTCGATGTTTATTCAGGGTACGATAACTTTCCCCTCCGCCCACGGCTGGCAACGTCGCGCTAGTGAGAGTAAGGGCCTGGACGCCTCGCGTCATAATCTGCTGGAGCCGCTCACACCAGCCAAATTACTTCTTGCAAAATCCTTTACTCTTCTTGACTCTAGAAAACCTAGTGATTAACGCTAGTGTTACGGCAGGACCGAGAGATTACTATTTAGAGTCGCGTTGAAATTAGACGCAGACGTCGACCAAAGCCCAGCAGCCAAGCTTCCAACCATAGGTCGAATATTTCATGAGGTATATCATGATCGACCAGGGCTCTGCCTTCAAGTTTATGGCTCCGTGTGTCCAGGGGTCACCTCATCACCAGTGTGAGAACTATGGTGACCCTGTAGGACCCTCAGGTCACCTCATTATGAAACCTGAGAAGGTAGTAGCCTCGCACACTTCGCTGCCAGACACCGATCTTCAGTGGGGAATGCAGTGTTCCTCAGTATATTTCCCAGTGGACGACGTCCCCCACAGTGGCAGGCGAATTCATTTCTTTCCCCAGTGTGACGATGACTTATGTAATCCTCTGGTAAGCGGTGATACAAGTGATGAACTGGTGAAAGACTGCATGATCATCATCTGACCAACCATTTATTTACAATTGTCACGCAAAGCCAAACTTATCGTTCACTTTCTATGAATGTCAAGTATACGAATTCGAAATCTTTCAACACATAAAATGTTTTTTTCTACCGAACATATAATTCTACAGTATCACGAGAGAGAAAATACTTATATTCGTTCTCTGCTGGAACTAATTGATAAAAGAAAATGGTTTAAAAATATTTTCAGATCTGTATCTAAAAGAGTTTGTTGCTTGTTTTTTTTTTTTTTTTTGTTCTGGTTTCTAAACATGTTAGAGCGTCGGTCGAAGGCCTCGCCCACGCTCGCCCCACCACCTGCCCAACAAGGGGAGAAACGCAGGCGTGAAAGTCATGTCCTGCTGCAGGAGGCGCCGTAGGAGGACAGACCAGGTGTGCAGCCTCGCACCCACATCTGAGGAGGGGCTCATTACTTCGTCAGACGGCTCCTCGTTTTTCCTCATACCTTTACCTCACATGAGAATATGGTTGCCTTCAGTACATGTCTTGTACGAGTCCAGACCAGCAGTCCAGGCTGCAAGGCCTAACCGCCAAACCAGGCTGTTAGTGTAAACTACCAGTCCAGGCTGTTTGTACAGGCTACCAGACCAGGCTTCTAGTCCAAGCTACCACACTGTTGAAGAAACCAGCGTACCATACACACCAGCGTACCAGAGTGTACCATACTGTGAGTATAATTGTACCGGGAATCTACCACACATACCTGAATGTTTATGTTCATGATTATCATGATTTGTGAGTGCAAATATGAGAGACTGAGCGAGGGTGACCCTTGGGTGCCCACCAGCGAGAGGGGAAAGTGAAATCAGGTGCGGTAGTAGGGTCGTGGGCGGCGCAGGAGGGGCCTGCACGCCCACGGCCCCGTCAGGAGATGGAGAGGCGGAGTCTGGAGTCGATGAAGTGTGGCGAGTGTTGGCAAAAGAGACACTAGAGGCGCCACCAGCAGAGCGTCCACTGGTGTGGAGAGCCTTAGCCACAGCCACAGCCACAGTGTGTTTGCTCCAACCCACAGCCACAGCGACCTTCTGAAGAGTGTTCGTCCACAGCCACATTGTGGAGAACCTTCGTCACCAGCCACAACATCCCTCTCCTGCAGAAGGTACCGTAGATATTGACAGGGTTATCGGGTGGAGGTGAAGGCTGGGACCCAGGCTGGGCCTGCTGGGTTGAGCTGAGAGGTAAGCTCGGGTCGGAACACATCATGTATGGCTGGGCGTCCCACATGGCTTCGTGGCTTTGAATTCCAGACCTCTGGGTACATATAGCTTCGCTGTGAACCCGATATAGTTGTGACCCGTTGCATCTTGTGACCCGATATGTTCATCCTGATGTGGCCTCGACACAGCCATGACCTCGTATCAGCAGTGTGACCTCGTTCATCAGCAATGACCTGACATCGATGGTGGACGTGGTGGTAGACATGACCCGTTTACGTGATGCAAATTAAGATTGACCTGAGACCCGTCATCGTTTCTAAGGACAGCTGTTGAGTTTCAGCTTGTGCTGGGACTCAGCTTAAATACCAGCTTACATGTAGTGTGGCTTTAGGTAAACCATACCATGATATGTGCGCTGCAACATAGACATATACAGTGTACGGGTAGCAGACGACACGCTGCCTTGGAACGATGTTATTTGGAGAAAGATTGTTTTCTTTATTTACTTATTGGTAACTTAACGATTGTTTTCTTTATTTACTTATTGGTAACTTAACGATTGGAAATAATCGTCCAGTTTCTTTTTAAATGATTCTTTTGTGTTGATGATTATGACAGAAGCAGGCAGTTTATTCGTGTTTTTGATAATTCTCTTTATCAGGATTTCCGTACGTCGATTTAAGCGTTTATGCTTCTAAGGCTCAGCCCAGCGTGTATTGTAGGAGGAACTGTGTGTGTTTGGAACACTACACCTACGTGGAGCTCCTGTTAACCTAGAACGAAGCCTTCGCTTGTGTGATAAAGATAGTTTAGGTATCATTAATGTTTCCTCATCTGGCTCGTTTTCCCTTCCCTGGACTCTCTCAAGCTCAGTCTGGTGTTTGGTGTCTTATAAACTTATAAACTTATAAACTTTTTGGTCATGAATTCTTATGGTCTGTCTGGAGTCAGACCAACGTTTGTGTCCTCCTTATCAAAAGTCGTGTCTTTAAGAGACCAGAGTTCTAACTTCCCTGTCCTCTAGAGCCATTAGCAAGCATCAGTTGTTCGTTGGTGTCATTCCTCAGGCAACTTCCTCGAGCGTTTGACACAAGGTGGTCCTCCGCCTTGCAATATGTGCAGGTGTGACTTACTCCAGCGGGGCGGCCGCATGATGGACGCTACGCACCAGCTGCGTACCTTCGTCTCTGCTGCGTCACATCCCGCTGTAAGCCAGCAGAGAGAGAGAGAGAGAGAGAGAGAGAGAGAGAGAGAGAGAGAGAGAGAGAGAGAGGAGGAGGATCTGATGTGAGAAACTGTTGAGGAGAAAGAGTAAGAGTGTTACTGTCGTGTTGACGCTAACACCCGGAGCAAATTCACATACTGTTAGTAACACTCATTACCCAGCAACACTCATTACCCAGTAATACTCATTACCCAGTAACACTCACTGCCCAGCAACACTATTCTCAATAACGAGAGCTGACTTTGTTATAGTGATATAAATAATGGGAACCTCTGGGTGTGATGAATTTCAGTCATTTCAAATATCAAAACTAAGAACGTACGTCCTGTGTCCGTGAAACATGAAATGATACATCAGGAGTGGTGTCTAGCTCACACACACACACACATACACACACACACACACACACACACACACACACACACACACCCGCCAGACACAAAGGTGTGCGTGTGTGTGCATATATATGTATACGTAGGAGAAAGACATTTTACATACACACTAGGTTAAGAGACGGGGCAACACGAGTATAAAACTCTCTCTTCATAACATACAGATAATAATCGCACACACACACACACACACACACACACCACACACACACACACACACCAGGTGCACAATGGTCGTGCATCTATGGCGCTGACAAACACAGACAAAGACACCAGAGCCATTTGACTTGTATTATCGTACCATTACACATGGCAGCTTAAACTGTCGTAGTTTCTTCTGATGGTCACACGATACCCACAACGTCGCTCCCCCGAGATGCGACCCATGATGTCCGCTCTCCTTACCAGCACCACCACCTCCCAGGGTCAGGGGCCCTTCCCCGCCACCACACCACGGCTGGGGCCTTCCCTCGAGATGACCCCAGGAGAAAGCTCCATTGTTCCGAGTTAGCAGCAGACACTCACTTGGTGTCCCTCCGGCCGTCTTCAGTTGTTGCCCCAGACGGACGACAGATGAATGTTGATCTGGACGATATGGTAGACGGGGAGATTTGCTGATCTGGACGATATGGTAGACGGGGAGATTTGCTGACGGCCAGTACCTTCTGCACCAGGGGTAACGCCTCCTCTTGTTTCCCAACGAATGGTGTGTGTGTGTGTGTGTGTGTGTGTGTGTTCTGTCGTGGATGCGGTGGATCTATGTACACTCGACAAATGAATGATCGTCACGGTGAGGACCGATGGATTTCAAAATGAACACTTCGTGAATGCGTGACGCTTTCTTGACAATTATGGTAACTGTTCTGTATAGTAATTAATTTCGAAATAAAATATGAAATAGATGAATTATAGTTAAATACAGTATATTCTACATTATGTACTTTGTTTCACGCACGTTGAGAAATATATGTAAGAACAACACAGCTATCAAGACTAGATGTAGCATTTGTCAGAATCCTTCGTCCGTCGCGTCATATTGTCTAACACAAAAGTGTAAAGCTAATTTACTTTCGTTGTGTGTACATTAGTATGACAGTCGTCCCACCAGTGACGTATAACATCATGATTTAAATTGACCCACAACATACCTGATCTGCTCTTGACCCGTGTGTGTGTGTGTGTGTGGGGGCGGGCGAGTCTGACCACAGGGGACGCCAGGCTGGGCCAGCAGCACGACCAGGGACGACCCTCCTCCTCCTCCTCCTCCTCCCTCACGTGACGTGGTGGGGACGACATCGTCAGCTGGTACGACTTGAGGCGCTACTGACGATGATCAGGACGACGACTTCCACCCCCTGTGACGACCAACTGTACAACGACCCCTAAAGGACCTGGAATGAGAGCGTAACCACCAGTTTGCCTTGCCTCTGGTTGGGGTAGTTCCTCTCCTGTTGGAACCAGTCTGTGGGACCCCTTCCTTCACTGGTGCCAGTGCATGAGTGCATGAGACTCTATGCTTTGTGAATGAAGACTTCATTCCCAGCTGCCTTCACGAGATGACCTGCACACATCTATGTCTCCTGCAACCAAACATATTTGTTGTTCATTCTCTCACGTGATTCCACCCACCAAAGCAATGCGGTGGAGTGAATGTTCTTTTGCCTTCTTCCATACCACGTCTAAACTCAGGTTAAATGTCTTGATGGATGGTATGCATGTGGTTCAGCCGTGCATGTGGCCCAGCATGTTACACATCACCTTCATCCCGATCTCCCATGACACCAAAGAGAGTTCTCCTACCTTCCTAGGCTAGCCTCCTAGCGGCAACACACTTGCAACACTCCCTGGTGCCAACAGCAGTACACATACTCACTTGCAACACCCTGGTGCCAACAACAGTACACATACTCACTTGCAACACTCCCTGGTGCCAACAGCAGGACACATACTCACTTGCAACACTCCCTGGTGCCAACAGCAGGACACATACTCACTTGCAACACTCCCTGGCGGTAAAAGTGAAGCAGACTGACCTGCGGAGGTAGCCGTCCTGGCCCAGGGATCCAGTCTCTGGGTTACCTGGTTTTTCTGGAGCAACAATTTGTTTGCTTTTTATACTTTTATAGGAGTGTTCCGTCACCTGAGGTCATGCACTATCACCTAAGGTCATGCTCCGTCATCTGGGGTCATGCACCGTCACCTGGGGTCATGCACCTAGAGTCATGCACTATCACCTGAGGTCATGCACCGTTACTTGGGGTCATGCACTATCACCTGAGGTCATGCACCGTCACCTGGGGTCATGCACTATCACCTAAGGTCATGCTCCGTCACTTGAGGTCATGCACCATCACATGAGGTCATGTACCGTCACCTGGGGTCATGCACTGTCGCCTGAGGTGACCAGTTAGGGATTAAATTGAGTGTATCATAAAGTGATCAATATGTTTGTTACGGAGAGAGATTTACACTCTTGTTGTTCAGATGTAAACAATTAACAAAGTTTCAAATCCCAACACAAGTACACCATCTTACCGCCGTGCCCACACGCCGCCCACACATTGCCCATACACCGCCCTCACGCCGCCCACACACCACCCACACATTGCCCATACACTGCCCTCACGCCGCCCACACACCACCCACACAACGCCCACACACCGCCCACACGCCGCCTACACACGACCCATACACTACCCACACGCCGCCCACACATCGCCCACACACAACCCACACATCGCCCGCATTCCACCCACACACTGCCCTCACGCCACCCACACATCGCCCACATATCGCCCACACACCGCCCATACATCGCCCTCACCCCGCCCACACACCGCCCACACACAACCCACACACCGCCCTCACACACTGCCCACACACAACCCACACACCGCCCACACGCTGCTGGGGAACCAGTGGGCAGCTGGGGGGAGGGAGGTTAATGGCAACTGGGGGGGAGGGAGGACGGGGCAGTGAAAGTCATCGGCGCCGCCCGACTCCCGCGGGACCTGGGCTCTCGGAGTGCGATCCCCCACGGTGGGCTGCTCCAGAGGGAAGGGAGATCGACCTCCCGCTCCCACGACCCGCCCGGTGCAGACCCAACTCTGTGATTGTCGTGGACGCTGACGGAGACGCTCACACCTTCACCTTTCCCAGCTTTCACTACCTTAGCGACATCACCTGCATGGAGAGTGTAGTGCGTCGTACGAACGTTCAATAGGAGTTCTAATTCTCATTTTCCTCCCCAGCGTGATGTTACGTGTGGTTCCCCTGCTGGCGGTGATGGCCGTCGGCATCCAGGCCAGGAACAGCTGGTCCTGGGGGCCCGATGATACTGCCGGCGGTGCCGCACCCTCGCCCTCCGCCAGGTCGGCGTCCCTCTCAGCCTCTAAGTCGGGCAGTGACGTCGTGTTCCCTGGCGCTCCCTCAGTAGACTCCCCGACGGTCGTGGCTGCGCCGCCGGGCGCCGTCGAACACCGGTTCGCAACGTCTCGCGCTCTCCCAGCCACGCCCCTGGTGGAGGCTGCGTCCTCTGACTTCTCCCTCGAGTTATCAGACGAAACGTCCTTCAACGACTTCTCGACCCTGCCTCTGAGCGGAGCGACTGCTGGGTTTTCGAGCGTGCCAATACGCGGCTCATCTCCCGACTTCTCGACTGCGTCGTTACATGGGACGACATCTGGTGACTGTTCTGCAGCACATCTTATA
>JAUUDZ010388469.1:0-15534 GCA_032361705.1 Panulirus versicolor | reverse complement strand
AAAAGGGGGAGGGGGAGGTTAGGGGGACTTTGACAAATCTAAAGTGGGAATGATGCTGAATCTTCCACAGTCTGTGTGGCGGGGCGATAGCCAGAGAGAGGGAGGTGGTGAGGCTCGGGTTCAGAGGAGAGAATGTACAGGAGAGGAGTGTGTGTGTGTGTGTGTGTGGAGGGGTTGATGGCTGACTGTGTCATGGGTCAAGTGTTGCCAGAGCCACTGTGGTTAAGATCCTGACCTTTGGATCGTTGACTGATTAATATTAGTCCAAATACCGTCCAGTTTGTTGTGTGTTGCGTAGCATTTACATGACCCCTGGTGAGAATGATGCTGGTGATTGTTCACTACGACAGCAAAAGGATTCCATCTGGTGAAAAAATTCATTTCCCATCGGACAAAATCTAAGTTTTTTTTTTAAAAACATGCGAAGATTCTTTCTACCTCGGCTCTTTACAGTATATTGGAGTGTAGTTTCATTGGCTGATAAGAGCTGAGATAGCTGCATTAGAATAGCACTATCGTATATCCTAAGTACATAAGAAGGTACGTCAATATATGTAATCATGTACGACATAAGGATCAGAGGAATGTCTTCCTCTGGAAACGAAGGAAGGTGATAGTGAGCCAAAAGTCTTTGCTATCGTGGACTAGCATTTCTCTATACCCAGCAGCCAAAGCCTGATTATTATCATTTTTGCTCCCAGAGGCGAAAGACTTACACATTTTGTACCCATCAGTCTTGAATAATTCCTCTTCAGGGGCCCCTTCACGAGACTTTGCCTGAAACCATTTGTATTCGCTCTTGCAGAGATACCCAAGTATATTGGCTCAGTAAATTGAAAGACAAGGACTGAACTCACAGTCGACAGACTTTCGCCAGCACTACAGAAACCTTCAAGTCTCTTCCCTTTGTAATACCCGGCTGGCACTCAGGCCCTGTCATAACTGCGGAAAACCATCAAATATCCTCGTACACGTCACATGGAACAATCGCAGGAAGAATGCCTTACAGAGACGGATAAAGAATTATATTGAAATACAGCAAAAATAATCAAATCAAATGTCATTGAGATTATGTTTGAAATTCTTAAAACCAACTACAATTTGTCTTACTTTGTGCATCTTGACTTTTTCTACAGCACTACAACCAGTGTTTCGATATATATCCCAAGACCCTTCATGACCAAGATGTAGTTACTGCAAAGACTACAATCACTTATCACTCGGTTGCCCTACACCACACACAGACGTACTTACATCATCACTACACTTTATGGTCTATGGTCTCGACCAGTGGACGTGTCCGACCCCCTGGGCGCTGCAGGAGACTTATAAAACTGGGACTTCTGGGGCAAGGAAGTATGTATGTACACATATACGCACGAACAGCGTATTCCATGAATGTATGTACATATACGCACGCACAGCGTATTGCATGAATGTTCCTTCGTTACCAATGGAGAACATATTCATGGTTTACTTATAATTCAGGCCACACAACAGATGTTGTGTGCTTTGATCTCCTATTTTTCACTCACAGTCACAACTCTTTTTTAAGAGCAACAACTTCAAAAGGAAAGGAGAAACAAAATCACAGATTTACATTCACATTACCAACATTCTTCCCTCCATCCACAACAGTATAGAAACCAGGCTCTCCCTATATATATATATATATATATATATATATATTATATTGAGGAACACTGTTGAACTCCTGTGTCGTACGTGATGATATTCTACATTCACATGTCTGCTGTATGACCAACAACCCTCCTTTTCAAAGACTCGGGGAAAAAAAATAGGAAAATGAATTTCAAAACACCACTTACCCAGCCATTCCTCGCCTGAGCGACGAACGAACATAATGGGCAGACATTCTTTTGACATTGCTGATATAATGACCAAATTATTACTGGGAATTACCAAGACATGATTATTTAGGATTTATTATTACGAGAGTCGAGTCGGCCAAATTATTTAGGGAATTCGTAAATAAATTTCGTGTGTGAGTCATTGATGTGTGCATGATTTTGTTTGAATGAATCATGATTTTGATAATATCGCTGAGTTTTTCCTCGTTTTCTAGAAATGTTGACGAACATATGTATGTATATATAACGTGTGTGTGTGTGTGTGTGTGTGTGTGTGTGCGTGTCACGATGAAAAACATTCGCCATGAAAAAAATGAATTTGAATCTAAATGAAATTTATATGAGCTTCTTAGGTATTTGTATAACTGACTCTTAAAAGTGTTAAGGATATAAGAAAAAGTAAAAAAAAAGAAGGAAGAGAATTTCAAGAGATTTATTAAGATAAGACGGTTCATCTTCGTGTTACCAGTGTCTTCACAAAAACTGTGGGAAGCAGCGGCCATTTACGTACTGTAGATTCAAGCCTTAGTGTCTAGGAAACTGGCAGACAGGTCGCGAGGGCAGTGACCAGAATGTTGGCCTTGGAACAAAGAGAGGGCGGTATAATGACAACAGACGGAAGAAATGATTAATGGGTGTTGACGCCACGAGAGAAAACGGTGAAAGGTTTTATGATATTAATTTTAGATAAGCGATTGTGTGGAGGAAAAGCCACCCAAGGAATGCGAGCCGTACTCTGTAGGGGAGAAAATATGACCACCAGTATATATGGAATAGCTGCTCATAGGAAAAATAATGTAATGTTTATCATATAGGGTTTTACAAGATAGAGTGGAGGATAAACTGCTTAAGTTGCTGTAGGAATGAATAGCAGAAATTAGAAATTTGATAAAAGGAAAGAAGTGAGATTTTGAAAGGAATGTAGGTGAAAATTTAATTTTTTTGCCTTTGAAATATTCAGATAAGTTCTTCGCCTTTTCGAGATACATTATGGGTTCAAAGCGAAAGTGTAAATATGTTCAGTGCGAGAAGAAGAACAAGTAGGAGAGCGAAGAGAGGAGGGGAAGTGGGTTGAAGATATAGAGTAACATTAACGGCACAGGAGTGGATGAGGTTAAGACCGAGTAAAGTAAATAATTTATGGATGATTGAAGAAGGTAGGCGATAAGAGAGTACCCTGAGGAACACCATTGTTGATGAATTAAGAGAGGGATGTCGCCTCACCGCCTTGGGATGACCAGTAAAACCAAAAGGAGAAAATGTATTAAAGCTACACCAAGTGTAATAAAGCTACACCAAGTGTATTAAAGCTACACCAAGTGTATTAAAGCTACACCAAGTGTATTAAAGCCACACGAATTGTATTACAGCCACATCCAATCAGATACTTTAGTGTTGTCGCAGGTGACGGCAAAATGTTCACCAAAGCTTCTAAGATGAGATTTGAAAGTGATTAGTGATTTACACACACACACACACACACACACACACACACACACACAGAGAAAAAGTGTTTGTGGAGAGAGTAATGGTCTCCAATCTACGTCAGGTCGTTAGGCCAGAGACGGTAATGTCCAGCTCAATCACCCTGGCCTCAGTGATCCGTCATCTCGCTGTTGGGATGAGAAGGAGAAAAAGATAGATCCTCCATCGTGGTAGATAAAACGTCTGGGTAGAAGACTGCGATTATTATTTCTTTTTCGTTTTGTATCGCTCAGACACCACTACAAGTTATCAGACTCAGAACTTGAGACAGTCGAGGTATGACTTATAAGTCGAGGTATAACTTACAAGTCGAGGTATAACTTACAAGTCGATGTATAATTTACAAGTCGAGGTATAACTTACAAGTCGAGGTATGACTTACAAGTCGAGGTATAACTTACAGGTCGAGGTATAACTTACAAGTCGAGGTATAACTTACAAGTCGAGGTATAACTGAACGTGTAAGAATTTGGGCCGATCCTGGTGCCACTATTGTAGTCTACAAACATCAGCTACATTTGAGGTTCAGATATATCATTAAAATCACAAAGTCTCTTTTCACAGGTTCTTCTCAAGGATTACATTATGCTGAATTACTTCCCTCGTCACCTTAAGGTAATTGACACGAATGTAGGAAAAATATGTAATTCATTTCTGGAAGAGATGTGTTGACTAGGAGCTTATAGTAATTCATGATCAGGGAATCATATCATAAATATAACTAAAATTACGATTATCTATGGTGCTAAATTTTGTTATCAATTACAAAACATATTTTCGAAGAGAGATACTAAAACTTTACCATCAAATCACTTCTATCTGATGGTATCTCTGTCGCTTCTTTCATCAATATATCTGCTTTTTCGAGCGCTATCCAAAGTCTTGGAAATGAATTAGAATTCCTTAGCGAGTTGCAAGGCTTTCAAACTGAACTATAAGTTACATAAATCGTCGAACACACACACACACACACACACACACACACTAGGGAGCAAGTGTTCTTCCTTATCAACAGAGATACAGTCTATCAGTTATGGAACCATAGGGATTGGAGGTATGCTTTTAGCTCGTTCTTGTCCCCATTTTGTAACTGTGATGCACGTCCTTAAGTCAGTGGATCTATGTCTGTCTGATATAAGAATATAATAGATCAATAAATCTCTCTTTAGTTCTATTATACTTGGTCGACAAAATAGCGCTCACAGACTCAGATAACAAGCCTCCAGATGATAGATAATGACACGCAGATTTCTGGGAGTAATTCAGTGGAAACAACGCCAAACAAGGACTCACTTGTTAGGGGTCAGAGGTCATACATATGATTATCTGTAATAGCTCATGGCGTCAGTGGGTTGACCACAAAGATAAGCGGATGTTGTCCTCAATAATGGATAAGAAATAGATGATAAAGATTGGTTTAAGGACACGGCTGAGCTTCCTGAACACTGTATGCTGCGCAGGATTGTAGGATACCACTGGAGGGCAACGGAGGATCGTAGGATATATCGCTGAAGAGAAACGCAGGATATCACCGGAGAGCAACGAAGGATGTAAGGATAACACCGCAGAGCAACGTAGAATGGTAGGATATCACCGGAGAGCAGCGTAGGATGGCAGGATATCACCGGAGAGCAGCGTAGGATGGCAGGATATCACCGGACAGCAGCGTAGGATGGCAGGATATCACCAAACAGCAGTCAAGGAGGAAAAAGAGAACAATACATAAACATCATATCAGGAGCTTTTTCATCTTCTACCCCGCACGATCCTACCGCTAATCCTGTGATACAGAGACCCCACGGACCACTAGCACGAACCACCATCATGAACCACCATCACGAACTACTAGCAGTAACCAGTAGCACGAACCACCATCATGAACCACCATCACGAACTACTAGCAGTAACCAGTAGCACGAACCACCATCACGAACCACCAGCATGAACCACCAGCACGAACCACCATCACGAACCACTAGTAGTAACCAGTAGCACGAACCACCATCATGAACCACTAGCAGTAACCAGTAGCACGAACCACCATCACGAACCATTAGTAGTAACCAGTAGCACGAACCACCAGCACGAACCACTAGCAGTAACCAGTAGCACAAACCACCATCACGAACCACCAGCACGAACCACTAGCGAACTCTAGGAGAGGAAGTTGTCCTCTCACAGATCCTTCTTAATTGGAGTTAGGAGGAAAGAAATCCTTTTTACTCTGAAATCAAGTTCAGGATTCTGGAGCCGCAGGACCTTGCCTAGGCGTCCTCCTCCATGCATAATCTCTTAACCTCCCCTACCCCCCCTCCAAGTAATTAGTCATCCTGAGTCAAGTTAGCATTCTTAATTGGATCAATTAGTCTTACTTCTGTTGATGGATTATCGTGATGTGAGTGGATTATATCGTGGGGTTACATTAAACTCGCACTCGAGAGGGACCTGAGTCACTTATCATACCCCAGGGGGTTGGTTCATTATACTCTGGGGGTTGCCTGGGTCATTATACTCTGGGGGTTGTCTGGATTATTATACTCTGGGGGCGTCTGGGTCATTATACTCTGGGGTGTCTGGTTCATTATACTCGGGGGGTGTCTGGGTCATTATACTCTGGGGGGAGTCTCAGTCATTATACTCTGGGGGTGTGTGTCTCGGTCATTATACTCTGGGGTTACACTCGTTATACTCCCAAGATTTATTCTTTATGCTAGGGGTTGTTGGGTATGGGCCAGATCATCATACTCTGGGGTACATTCATCAGACTTTGTGTTGATCATACTCATAAGTCATTATACCCCGGGTTCAGTCATTGTCCTGTGGGTTCATTCATTCTAATTCGGAGGTTCAGTAATCATACTTAAGAGTTCAGTCATTGTACTCACTCGGGCTTGTAATTATGCCCAAAGAACGCAGTCGCATTCATAGAACTCAGTCATCATACTCAAGGGCTCAGTCATCATACTCAAGGGCTCAGTCATCATACTCAAGGGTTCAGTCATCATACTCAAGGGCTCAGTCATCATACTGAAGGGCTCAGTCATCATACTCAAGGGCTCAGTCATCATACTCAAGGAGATTAGCTTTTATACATAGGGTTATGTAGGATACTTGTGCATAACGGTACAATCCTTGGGCAGGACGGTACGATCCTTAAGGGCGACGGTACAATCCTTGAGCACGACGGTACGACCCTTGAGCACGACGGTACGACCGGTAAGCGCTACGGAACAACCCCCTGAGCGCGACGGTACGACCCCTGAGCACGACGGTACGACCCCTGAGCGCGACGGCACGACCCTTGAGCGCGACGGTACGACCCCTGAACATGAAGGTACGACCCTTGAGCACGACGGTACGACCCCCTGAACATGAAGGTACGACCCTTGAGCACGACGGTACGACCCCTGAACATGAAGGTACGACCCTTGAGCAAGACACAAAGACCATTTTCAACACGACCTTAGGTTAGGTCCTGATCCACTGAAGTCAATGTACGTAGAAGCCAAAAAAATTTGAATCACCGGGTCAATTGGTTTGACTGATCAAATCCCAGTGTATCAGAGACTAATTCGTCATCCCTGCTAGTTAGATCATTGAACTCATGGGCTTAATTCATCACGGGGAATGACTTAGAACGCACAAGCGGGGCGTGGTTACAGGGAGTTCGCAACAGAGCGCCGCGGTCTGAACTTTTAAAAGAAAGTTCCCCGTCGTTTGCAGACCTTTTTTCTTATTTAATTCTTCCACACTTTTTTTTGAGTTTGTGTTACACTTTTGCATCCTTACTCCCATGGATAAGTCGTAGCTTAAGACTTGATCTGTATTTGTCGCCAGGGTAACCTAGAAAAATACGCACCATTTCTTTTTATACAGTAGAATGCGTCCTTAATGGTCTAGATGACACGGAAGATAACACTAGATAGATACATGAAGGGTTGGAGGCTAGGGAATATCTATGTATTCAACTGCGTCGTAATATTACTTCAAAGGAGTCTGTATCCATTCCGACGCTCGACCCTCCAAGACCTGTTATCACATAAACCACAAGCTTACCAACTCTTCATGACATCCTATGGAATGCGATTAGATTAATAATGGGTGTATCCTATGTAGAGTTCGCTACTAAAGTACAGGATTTTCTAGAGTCACTAAAACAATGTTGTTTCTCTGATAGTTTTGGTTCACTCGGGGTTGTCGTATTTTTAACTCCTTATTGTTAAATAGATCTTACGGTAACCTATGGTCATGAAAACGGTATATTAATGCGTAATGTACGTCGATGTGTTTATAGAGAAATATGATTTATTTACTCTATCCAAATACAGTACATCGACGTATAAGAATGTCGCATCGAGCACCAGAAATGATCCTTTTCTTCCCTCTTTAGTCTCACGAAATAATTAAAATGGAGAACAAATGGGATATCATCTCTGAAGCCGTTCAGGCCGATTGATAACTTAAAGAACATTTTAAGCGGATGAGAAACTCACTGACACACTCGCTGAGAAAGTTGAGCGCTCTCGTCGTAGCGTCATGACTTGGGTACGTCGAAAAACCCTAAAAGGGATGTCCTTCGCTGGGCATGTGAAACAGCGGTACACAGATGTCGAACAGTTGCAAAAGATTGTATAATATTCTCTTCACCTGCCAGACATCGTCAACAGGTGCTAAGCTGAGGAACGGATAATCGCTACTCGAAGTCCCTCTGACACAGCCATTCCCTAAATAAATTATTTCATTTTTCTGTGAAGATGCATCTCGTCTTTCGCTACTTCCACTCTCTAGTTATCACTGCGAGTTGGTGTGGGAGGTACATTAGGTGTATGATGTTGGTCTATCGAGTCTTGGAGAACACTTGTGAAAGACGGTACTCTATCTCAACTTACCTGTTATGTCTTGCACTTCGAGTGGGGTGAGTTACCAGAGCGGGTCTTCGACAACTCTATATGTATATTTATATATATTTCTTTCTTACTTTCACTTTTCCTTTCCTATAAGTCTCTCATTTATCCAATGAATCTTCCATCGTCAATAGCTTCCAGTAACTGACACTTGCTATGCTTGTGTATATAAGACTTTCATACGAGTTTATTGACGACGATTATTCGTTAAATATCTCTCTGGGTCATGGGCCTCCAAGGCGTTACCTTCTGACTATCAATCATTCCAAGGTCGACGGTTTGATATATGAACAAGTAACCTTTCACAGTATGCCATTTTGGCTAGGATTGAAGTGCAGAAAAAACTCGCGACACCGAGTCAAAACTCTTTCTCTTTTTTTTCTTTTTTTCTTCTTCTTCTTCCCCCCTCTCAAGTACGGCAAGGCGGGGCCCTTCCTGTAGCGACGTTGGGATCTGGAGCAAGAGAGACAGGGGGGAGAGAGAGAGAGGGAGAGGGTGAGGCGAAGGGGATGAGCGTCTAGTACAGCAAGGGCGCGGGAGGATGCTGTGTGGCCACGACCGACTCCTCCGGCAGTCGGGCCAAGACTGAACTGGGCCGCGCCAACACCCACTATACGACAGGTCCTCCACCACGTCCCCGACTAGCACGCTGACTGGCTGGCTGGCTGGCTGGATGGACAGGAGACGGGAGGGAGAGGATCGTCGTGGCTCGGCACTCACCATCCTCCCTTCAATCCTTCGTCTATCCACCATAGCGACGTCTCATGGCCAGTTAAAGGATGAGTAATGAAACATATATGCTTATCTACGATCATCCGAGTCTCACACACGGGAAAATCAGAAAATCCAGATCATACGACGACATTGGCTCTGGATTATCCTCTGCTACTGCGTCACAGTGTCCAGTAAAGGATAAGATTTTCCCCAGCAACACCAGTTACTTGGATCCCAAATCAGCACAAATGACAGATCTCATTCGAACCTCGTCTCTAGAGGCCTCATGTCTTCTCACCCGCATTACAGTTTTCCTTCTTAAGATACAAATATGCCTTGCGATTCCTCCCCATGTCCGCAACCCTCGCATCTTCTCTCTATCAGAGGCATATTGTTAGAAGCCTTTCGGACGCGGGAGTGGAGGAAAAAAGATGGAATAAGTGAGGCGAGAAGACAAGAAAAAAGAATGAAGAAATTCTGGAAGCTATAGGCGAGGAGGGGAAAAAAAAGAGGAAATTGATTGAGGCGATGATGGCTTGAGAAGGGAATTGGATCGGACATATCCTACGATGAGATGAACCACTGGAGGATATGATGGAAGAGAAGGATGGGATGGAGGAGTCAAGACTGGAGGCCAGAGATCAGTATCTTGGAGGAACAGAAAGTAAAGGTCATGTGTGGATATGAAGCAAACGATAATTGAGAAGAGGAATGTAATATAAGGAGGCGTTAGGATCGTTCGTGAGACAATAGGGCGACTTTATTAAACATAAACATTGACCTTTATGCCTTATACCACCTACCAATCAGAGCGTACGTTCTCCTGAACCCATCCTGACAAACACATCCTCACAGACACCACCATCCATAAGTACACACACACACACACACACACACACACACACACACACATACACACATTCTTCTTATCGTTGTATATTGAGTGGTTTTGTGGGCGTCTTCCCTCCTTATTTCTTACGGTCGTGTCGTGGTATATCTTTATCCCAGCCATTCCCCAGGATCAAGACGGATTTATTTATATTATCTTCCTTCCTCTGTCGACCACCAGGGAGCAACAACTAAGTGGTAGAAGTCAAATGTAGTTACGTTTCTTCTTGACTTTGATTCACGGAGCTGACAGTCCTGCTAACTTTATATACTATGTTTTCTTCACCAAAAAAATCATTATCTTTATCCCCTGAGGACGAGGGTAAGATTTTTGAGATTGGTACGATCTTTGAGCACGACAGTACGATATTTGACCACGTCTGTACGATCCTTTACCAGAATAGTACGATATTTGAACACGTCTGTACGATCCTTGACCAGAATAGAACGATATTCGAGCACGTCTGTACTATCCTTGATCAGAATAGGACGATATTCGAGCACGTCTGTACGATCCTTGAACACGACGGCAAGTGCAATGTTTGAGCATGACGGTATGATCATTGAACGCGACGTTGCGACTCTTGAGTACGACGGTAGGATCATTAAACACGAAGGTACCATCAATCAACTCGACGTTACGATTGTTGACCACGACGGTACAATCCGTGAGCAGATTGGGTACTATTCTTGAGGTGCTGCTGGGAGATTAGAATGGACGTGAAAGCTGGTGAACCCACGGAGGTTGAGGTGAACCTTGGGTGGGAAAAGGGTCGCACTTGAACCCCTCCCGTATGTTAACAAGAAGGCAAAGGTTGAAGAATCATTTCTGAAGGAAATGCAAAACACTCGAGGTGAGGTTGAGATGTTGTTTTCTAACGAATAATTAAATTGAAATCATAGTTCTATATGATATTAACGTGTACGTAAAATACATATATCCACATATACAGAGTTAGATATAAGACGTATACATAAAATCTGAAGAGAGTGAACGTAATCTGTTAGTGTTGCAAAGGTCTATTATCATCAAATAAACAAGACCATCATTGTCGCTAATGCCAATTATGAATAACACAATACATCATCAAGACTAACGGAGAGTGAAGGGAGAATGAAGGAATGAATACGAAGTGAAAGAAAGACTCGGGAGTGTGTCTGCTGGGTGCAGCTCACTGATAGTGAGTCGTCATCGTAAATTGCATTCTTTTCAAAGCGAATGTTTTAAGTTGATCAATTTGGTGGAGATGAACCCAACATTAGGGGCTCCGGGTCCCCTTGTAAGGTCCAAAATCAGGGGAGTAACTCGACTTCTCTCCTGACGAAGGGGACGTAACTCAGCTCTCCTCCTGCAAGAAGATATGTAACTCATCTTCCCTCCTGTAGGAAGAAAGATAACTTATCTTACGCCCTGCAAAATGTAAGAGGTAACTCAGCTTCCTGAAGGAGGGAAGGTAACTCAGTTTAACCCACTATACTGCAGGAGGAGGAGTGACTGGCCAACACTGCTGCAGGAGGAGGAGTGACTGGCCATCTTCCTTATAAAAGTGAAGGTTCGTAGAGATCTTAAGAGCTTAGAAATGATTCCTCTCTCATATAGAGAGAATGTTCTATTGAATATCTCTGTCGAATATAGACATAAATCCTATGAATATTGTAGTCAAATATAGGGACATTAATCCTCTAATTATTGTAGTCGAATAGAGACGTTAATCTTCTGGATATTTTACTCGAATATAGAGACATTACTCATCTGAATATTGTAGTCGAATATAGAGACATTAATACTCTGAATATTGTGGTCGAATATAGAGACAAATCCACAGAATATCATAGTCAAATATAAAGACAAATTCACTGAATATCATAGCTGAGTATAGAGATTAATATAATGAAGTGACACAGGCAAATGTAGAGACTAATCCACTACATAATTACAGTCAAATATGGAGAATAATCCAATGATTATTGTAGTCGAATATTGTGAATATCACTGTCGAATATTGAAAATGATCTGAATATTAAAAGCCAAATAGATATCGCAATGAGTTTCATCCCAAAGACAATAAATCATCATCAAAAAAAAAATGTTTATCACTGGAATGCAAGGACACAACATCGTTAACAACAAAGACAACAATAACATTAACAACATCATTGCAATCAACAAGAACAACAACAACAGAAACGACGTCATCTATCAGTCAACAACACCAACAAAACCACCACCACCGCCACTAACAACAACAACAACAACAACAACAACAACAACAACAACAAACATTATCGCACAGCCTTTTGAGGGTGCCGCCAGAACTTCTGACTTCGCCGAAGCTGGTGTCAAGTTTGTTCAGCAATTACACATATTTCCGGGCCGTAAAGTAGGCAGCTTCCAGCATCGCCAGACAGCTGCACTCTTGATGCCACGGGCCAAGTGTGGTCTTTTGATACCACAGGGCCAAGTGTGGTCTTTTGATACCGCGGGCCAAGTGTGGTCTTTTGATGCTATGAGCCAAGGGTGGTCTTTTGATACCACGGGGCCAAGTTGGACTGAGTAGATTGTCGACCATGATTTTTGATCGATGGATCTATCCATTTCCTGGTTGATTAGTTGACTTGTACCTCATGTGGAAAGGGAGACTATAATCTCCTACAATGAACAAAGTAAACCAGTAGGTTTAATACTGTTCTTTAAGATATAAAAAATGTGGTTAAAACGCTATTAGACTTAAACAGGCGTAGGATTGATCTGTGTAACATTATATTACTCGATCTCTTTCCTGTAGGATACGATCTACTATTATATATGGTCTCTACTATTTCATCTGTTATAGTTTTGATGATAAGATAGGGATAAAAAAGGTGTAATTTCTATTAGATACTTTTACTTTAGCCAAATCATCATAAGCCATGTCGATCTGAACATTGGCTGTGTCCCTCTTGTGTAAAATATCACCGACCTGTTGACCTTATGTTAAACTGAAGTTCAAAACCTGTTTTTCTGTTCAGGTCATTTGGCCTCTTCTACACACACACCCCTCCCACACCCTCCGTCTCCCACCTCACCCTACCCGCATCTCATCTTCTAATCCCCCGGAATTCTTCTGGGCCGTGTTTTATCCGCTCAAAACCAGAACCTCAAAAAGCCACTTAAACTCAGTGCGATCCTTTTCATTCCGTTGAGAAAAGAACTTAATACTTTTCCTTTGTGAATGATTTAGTCTCAAGTGTGTTGTGAGACTCCACTAGTTTAGTGAGGGTGTCTGTCATCATTTATGTCCCTAGTGTTGGCAAACACCACTAGTCTAGATTAGGTAGGTGCCATCCTGTGTCTTCTGTTGTCAGACACCACCAGTTTAGTGAGGGTGGCTGCCATCACGTATATACCTTGTGTTGGCAGACACCACCAGTTCAGTACTTAACGTACGGGTGTCAAACACCTAAAGTGAATGTGATTCTGAGTATGTGAGCCACATACAGGGTCGTATCTTTCATCTTTTTTTCTTTCTTAGATATTTGAAATTTCTTTTCTCTCTGATTTCATAAAAAACAACACGAACCAGTCATGAAGGATTCATACGTTTTGAATCTCAATTCGGCAATTTTTCAAAGAATTTTACTATTAATCTATTGAATTGCTTTCAGTCTACGAAATATAAACACAGAACATCAAAGTCATTCACGGTTTCCTACTTGTGTCGAATTAGATGGACTGCAAATGTTGAATTCAAATCTTGCATCAAGTTGTTAGAAAGCAAGATGGATAGTTTAAACATCCTTGTAATATTTCATACATAATATGGATACATATGTAAACACACACACACACACACACACACACACACACACACACACACATCACCTGCTCATCATTACACTGGTGTACAGTTACCTTGAGATCTTCTCACTGCAAATGAGCCTATCATTTCCCTGCTACTGGAAGTAGCGCAATCGTGAAGGGGTTCTGGGTTTTCATGATCAGTCTTAGATCCCATGAATGATCAAATTAGATCAAAAATAAGATCGTAAATTACTTAGAATTACAGAGAAGGCATTTGTTTAAGGGGAAAAACTTTACATAGACAGCCCGTGTATTCTTACATGCAACGTGCCCTCCCCTTACCTGCTCCTTAGAAAGTGCTTTAGAAAGCACGAAGAGGATTATGGGATTAGTATTTCATTCGCTATCACCCCGAAGTGGAAGCTTGCTTGCTTGCTTGACACGTACAAGCTGCCGTGTAGATACGGGGATTACACACAGCCGTGTACGTGTGTGCAGAAGGGTGCACACGGCGTCTACCTACATAACCAGATTCTGGGAAATAATAATTAAAGTTTTAATCGAAAGAAAACGAGATTACATCTCTCTCTCTCTCTCTCTCTCTCTCTCTCTCTCTCTCTCTCTCTCTCTCTCTCTCTCTCTGTATATGGTAAAGAACAAGACCGAATTTCATCACTTTTTCTTACCGGAACAGCAAGACTCACACGGAGAACATCCCTAACTTTCCCTTAATGTTATTTTGTTCTTCACAGAAGAAGTGAACAAAGTTACCTACACTGGACATGTATTTCTTCCTCTGTAACGTTTGTAAAGTAAGAAAGAGCATCATTTCTTGACGCGGAAGCTGGAAACTTAGAGACTTCAAGCTTTCGTTAAACTTAGTGACTGGGAACTTTGTTTAAACTTAAAAAAGAGGAACATTGGTTATGTAAAGAATTATAAAGTTGAAATGGGTTTGAAAAGATTATATAACTGCTTTTTTTGTAGTATGTCAAAATGCATCTTTTATTCTTCCATATTGTAAAGCGATTTTAATACAATCTGCTGAATTTGCATATATACATTTTTTCACATCCCCTAAAATTTTTCTTGAAAATTTATGTCCATTTTGATACGATTTCCTGATCATAAATTTTGGGATATATTCTGTTTTCTATTGATTTGGCGAAGGTGACGTATATATATTCGCTCTAAGCACGAAACAGTGGGAGTTATTCAATTTCCTTATATTTTTTTTAATTCATAATGAATAAGTGAAAGATAAAAAGCAATCACCCTTGTGAAGTACTAAATCTGTTAAGAAAATAATTATAAAAAGATAGATCCTATTTACATTCTGTAGTTTATAATAGATTCTTTATCATATATAAAAAAAAATTGTCCATTTACGTTTTCATTTTATATATGGATTTCATCTTCATATTTCCCACTAGTGGGTCATGATCTTTAGCATGAATGAGACACAGATTTTCGTCGCTCTATCGTCGTCAAATCTCCCATCTCTCGGTCCTTCACGCTCCAAGGGTCACCATGTCACCTCACATGCATTGACACCATATACTGAATGAGAGACACAGCCGCCTCACAACTCCGCTTCTGCCCTATCCTTAATAATCCACAAACTTCAAACTCTGCTGCGGGTGGTGGCCGAACACCTCGAGGGGAAATGTGAGGATGAGAAATGCGACTGGGTCGTGAGGAGCCTCATGGGAACTGCTGCAGCAAATTGCCTCATAGATTGAGGCTCCATCAGGAAGTGGAGATTTGCTAATGATCAGATTGCAATTTTCTCATCGAAGGTGTAAATAAAACGATGATTTTCTGGATATTACAAATGTATATATATATATATATAATATATATATATATATATACATATATATATATATAC